>JAXQQM020073507.1:0-97149 GCA_034641835.2 Pinus albicaulis
GAAATAGATTCCTCACTTTATCATAAATACTTTTCCCAGTTGGTAATGCAGGTTCTGATGAGCTAGTAGAACCTACAGCTGTATTTTTAGCATGAGCTTTTATTCTTTTCTCATAGGTTTCCAAGTCTACTATTTGATCCTCTGTGAGCATGGGACTTGGAAATCCACTGTCCAGCAAAGCTTGAAACTTCTCTATGAAAACGTTGATATCAACCAAAATGTCTGTACACTTTCTTTCTAGATTTTGCATGAAAGTCCTCTTGGTGAAAACTCTCTTTGCTTCCAAAACTGCACCTGTCCTGTCATCAATTCCTAATAATGCAAGTTGTTGTTTTGTTCTGGAATTCAAAAATTGAATGAGCTGCTGGGCCTGCTCCGGACTGCCTCTTAATTCATGTCTGGTTTTATTTATTTCTTCTTGTGCTATCTTGACTAACTCATTTTGCTCAAAAATAGCTTGAATGGAGGGCCAAATATCTCTTATTAATTCAATGATGTTGCACCAAAGAATATCATTTATTTCATTCAGAGGCTTTTCCAGTGAAAGATCTTTTTGCAAAGCCTCAACCAATTTTTCCAATCTTTTTATTTCCCTGAGGTTGTCAGCAGCTGTCTTTTTAGATGTGTCATATTTTTCCTCCAATTTTGTCAATTGCAATTTTGTTTCTTGGAGTTCTGTGACCTTTACATGCAAACTCTCCATCTGTTTTATTAAGTCCTCAGAATTCAAATTAGAAGTGTTCACCCGAGATGGTTGTTCCTGCTGCCCTGTGGTTGTAGTACCTGTTGTTGAAGTCTGCTTGATTATTTCCTGTTCCTGCAATGCTTTTTCCAATTCCTTCTCTGTCTCATTTAGTCGCTCAGTCATATTCAAGAGCAACTCCATCATTTCTTCCTGTGAATTTCCTTTTATAACTTCCTGTGTCTGAGGGTGTCTCGAGGCTGGTAGTTTTAGCTGTTTTCTGAGTGCAGCTATATCATCCTCTTTCTTTTTTACCAATGCCTCAATACCTTTAATGTCTTTGGGATTGTGACCCAAACCAATGATGATCTCTTCTAGAGAATTTATTCTATTGTCCTTGGCCTGTGAGGAGGCCCTCTCAATCTTCAATTGTGCAGTAGTATTATTCAAGGAATCTTGCAGCGTTAAAGCTGCCATGGCTTTGTTGGTGAGAGCAGAATAAACCATTTCCCCTGTTTGTCTATGAAGCTCTATCTGATCCAGGGGATGGATATCTTTTGCTAAAACTTCAAAATTTGATCTGATGTAATCTGCTGCTGAAGTTGGCTTTGGCACCTTTGCTTTGAAGTGGCTCACTAGCATTTTACCTTGTGAAAGATCAAATGCAGACATCAGCCTTTGCTGATTATGAGGAGCCATCTTCATATACTGATCGTATACCTTCATTTTCAATGGATCATTCTTTGTTTTGATATTAATGAAGGTTTTCTTAATGTCTCCAGTATCTGTCTTTGGCGGTCTGAAAGAAGATACCTCAGTGCTTAATTGCTTTTGTATCCCTTTCTGGCTTATGTTTGTTTCACTTGCTGTACCTGTTTGCTGACTATCCTCCCTACCATCATCAAATACTTCATCTATAATTTCTACATCTGGAGGTGGATCAGACTTGTGTTTTTTAGCTTGATAAACTTGTGGGGCTCCTTTTGAAAGTGTGGTATCTGGAGCTAGCCTCTTTTTTCCTATTTCCACATTCAGTGGAGTTTGCATCTCTAGAACTTGGATTTGCTTTGCTGGTGTGGGAGAAGCCTGAGATGGTTCTGGTGTTTTGGAACTCTGTGGTTTTTCTGCCATGACCAAGGTTTCAATAACCTGAACTACAGGTTCTTTTCCTTTACCCTTGGGTTCTGCTGCTACTGATGGACTGTTTTCCTGTAACGCTTACTGTAGAGTGGTTGCTGAAGATGTGCCAATGTAGGGTACCTGCATTTGATCATATGTTTCTAGGTCAAAATTCTTCTCAACATCTTTCATAAGTTTATTCAATTTGTCAGCTCCACTTTCCTCTTCAACAAGAGTTCCTTCAACCCATTCATCTTGATTTGCATATTGTTCTAAACCAGGAATTTTGTGGTGTATATAGAGAGATGACTTATTCTTTAATCTTTTTTCACAAATGAAACCAAAGGGGTCATAAGGGACCCAACGGAAAGATGTCTGGAACTTTCTCTCTAATAAAAGTTCTGCTTCTCTCTCAGCTTCCCTAGAATTGCAAATGAAAGGACCTAACTGGCTTTTGATCCTTAACTGTGCTTTTTTCTTTACATTGCAGAAATGGATCACATCTGAATTATTCATCTGTCTAAAGTATTCCAAATCAAAAATTCTCATTGGTACATATCTGGGTAACTTGAATGGACGTAATTCACATCCATAAATCCTGATGACTGTATGGTTTTGGTACAAGTACCAATCCCCAACTTTATAACTCTTTGATAATTGCAAGGTCTTTCTAATTTCAGTACTGAGTCTAGGGGGAGAAATTCCTGTTAACAGAGTTGTGGCAGGTTGTACAAACTGATCAATGAATTCTGAATAGGAGTAAGGAGAATTATAGGAAAAATGAATGATGGGGGACCAAAAAATGACAGACCTGGGATTACCCTTAGCATCAAGTTTCTGAACAGGGAAGGGGAACCTGTCTGACTGATAATAGATCATGAGATGATAGATAACTGAAGAGTACTTGAAAACTTTTTCAGTATCTAGCTTTAAGAATTGATCATGGATTTTGTTGGCAATGAAGGAAGCATAATCATATTTAATCTCGGGAGGCTGCCCAGGGGTAAAGATGGATAGCAAAGCCAAAGTTATCTGGTCTACATACTCACTGGTATTGAATCCTAGGACAAAGGATATTATGTTAACAACTAGCCTTCCCAATGTATTGAAATAGTAAAATCCATAGGGGGGAGCCCCTTTTGGCTGATGCTCAGGTAGCATGAAATACTGACACATGGATTTTAATTTCTCTGGGGTTAACTGTATGGTTTTCTCAATCAGTCCCTCCATGGATAATGGTGCTAATTCTTGCTCTGGCTCAAAGTGTAACATAGCATTGATAGCCTGAGGTGTGATAGGAAATAGAACACTTTGATCAGGAGTTAAGACAGTTCTCTGTGCAGGGTCATAGTTTGCATGACAGTAATGAATGATTTCAGGGAAAATGTGGACTGAAGGAATAAGATACCTTGGGAGATTGGATTCCCATAACCCTATAAGGTTTTGCCCTTTTGAGAATTCGTCTCTGCAGCGACAGAAGCTCAATCGGGGACTTTCATCGAAACCCAGGTCTTTTATTTGGAAATCTTTATCTATCAGAGGTAGATAGTCCAAATCACGGTGAGGAGCATTCAATGGAGTGATATTTAGGGCTGTCGGGACCTCCATTTTGGTTCTTGTGGATTCAAAATGGAGGTTTTCATTTTTTCCTTACAGATTGACCGGGATATCTGAAATGGAGGAAGTTGAAACAATTTGCAAGTTTGGGAAGCAAATTCACAGGTTTGAAATCTTCAGGGAGGACTCAGCGATGCTTTTTAACCACTTTTTCAGAGAAAAAACAAAGGAAATTAAGTTTGATTCGCAGTCGGGGCGTGAAATGATAAATACCTGTATTTTAGACGGAAACTTGTTCTTTAACAGGTAATGAGCAATGGCGGGGACGTCTTCAACACGGGCGTAGCAGAATTTTGGGGCGAAATGGTTAATTACAGTAGAATTTCGAAAATCGCAGCGGGAGCAACGTTCTTTTCTGAATAATGAAAATAGCTAAAAAACACGAAAAAAATGGCTTATTTACAAGTTAAAAGGTTTTTTTTTTTTTTCGAGGTGTGACGTCAGGGTAGTACGGGATGACGTGTGCATCGTCAGGCGGTAAGTGGTAAGCGGGAAGTGCCCGCACCGCTTTTGGTCGAGGGCGGTATTAATCGGGGGGGGAGCGATTCCATAGGATAGTCGCCACGTGGATGGTTGACTATTCTGAAACCACCCATCCCCCGCTGGTTAACATGCTGACAAGGGATGGGCAGCGGGATCAACGCTGGCCGTTGATCTGCGGGAGGCTGATCCAACGGCTAGCGTGATGGGAAGATGAGCGGAGGTTTCGTGTGGGCCCCGTTGTACATTTAAACACTTTTACATGTTTTTTAATTGCTCCGGGGGATTTTTAATAAGCGGAGACAGTTATTAATTAGTCCAGGCGACTTAATTAATCCTGTATGTGAAAGAAAGGGGTTGTGGCGGGGGTTTGCTTAGGTGGAATTCCACGTGGACGTACCACGGTGGCGCGAGAATTTTCGCAAAGTTTTATTGGCGTTTTTGGTATTAAACACACATATTGTATGTCTAACGTTTTATATTTTTATTATATGATGAATTAATTAATACAATTATTTCATCATAAGGGCGGGATTAATGTTATAAAGATATATTTCACCAAAGGGTTTATAAGACGGGGTTTTATTATCAATGTGCGGGGACATAATACTTTGGTAAAACATTATAATAAAGGGTTTTGGGGATATTTATAGAAAAGGGAGTTATAAACTTAGGAAAAGGGATTTTCACTAGGGATTTAATATAGTAGAATTAAATGTTAATATGGTAAAGGACAAGGAAAATCAAAACATCTTTGTACATCTAAGAAAGTGATAACTTATGAAGTAAATTGCAACATTTTATCTTCAACACTTAACTTAGAATAAAAAATTATTTTGAGGAACTTCTTATGGAATTTTGCATCAGTTTCCTAAGTAAAATAGGATTTTACTTAGGAAAAAGTTAAAGATGGAAGATAACAATGATGGATTATTTCAAGTGCCTAGGTCTTTTTGATCATTAGGCCGAGGGTCCGGTCCCTCCAGAAGTCAAGGAAATGCCTTGAGCCCCTTTGATCTCAAATTACCTTAGTACTTTTGGGGAAATTAGTAAAACTCTTGGGGGGAAAAAATGATAAGGGAGGTTAATGAATTTGACTTTGCTTGCTGTGATTTTCCAGTGTATTTCCTGCTTTAGTACTTGTGATGAAAGTAAATGATTAACCAACATGTAGCAGCACCATTCATCAGATAACACTTTGCAGCACCATCTACCTACCCTATCTACTTAACACTACCATTTTCTTTTCTTTATTAGGGTGCATTTAGACTTGCAAACCCTTTTCAATCTTTTCTTTTTTACATGATAAATCTTTCTATTTCTACCCTTATTACATTCAAGGGCTCAGATTAAACTGTTGAGCACCTTTTATTCACTCTACCTAGCTACTTATCTGCCAAGATTAAACTGTTTGGCTAGATATTTATTCTCTAATCTATAACATGAAATTGAAATATGAGTAAGCCAAGTTTAAACAGTTTGACTTATTCATGAATTGTGGCAAAGGTTTGACAAGTTGCACACAATCACTTATTTACAAAAATGAAATAGTAGTGGCATTTAGATTTGCACACTTTCCTTGGTCTCTTTTTTGCTTGGGGTTCATTTCTTTCACTTTTTTGACCATTTTATTCTTTTTACCCTTTGATCTTTCTTTCAGGGTATACCCTCTTTACATTTTTTAAATTTTTTTGATTTTTTGGTTTTTCAAGAATATGGAACACCTTTGCTCAAGTAAGAAGGCTTGAACATATTCTATACTTCCATCAAGACAATCATGAAAGATGAAACCTATTGATATAGGAGGCTAACACCTTGCTAAAATGACACACAATTTACAGTTGCCAAAGATACGAGCCCTCCTGAAATGACAAACATTTTCATAATAACAATTGCCAAAGATATGAGCTCTGCTGAAATGACAGGTCCTCTACAAGACTAGACACACAACTATGGAGCGATATAATAGCTACCCGTATCCTTTTCATGCCATCCCTCGTAGAATTCCCCAGGCATGTGGCGACATCATGGCCTCATCGCATCAAACATAACAAAACCCAAATGTTAACATTAGCCCAAAAAGATTATCCTATGATTTTTAGTACGGGTGTAGTAATACATCCAAGTTGTGACTAGACATTACTACTATTCAATGACATAACAAATTACTATGTATAAAATTTTATTTCTATATTATTAGTCCCTTTAAATTAGGGCTCCCTATTCAATTTTATTAATTTAATATTGGCCAATATAAATTAATGTTTAACTTTGAAAAATAAGGCTTGGCTCAACCATTGGGGGACAAAGGAGGAGACCATCATGGAGAATAAGGATAATATTAAAAATACTCTTACTTCCATATTTATGGATAAGTTGTGGGATGATAAGGTGTTGGAGGGAAAATGGAAGCTAAGGTATTATGAGGTGATCAACCTCAATCTTGCTAACCAAAATGATCTTTATGTCTTGACAAATGAACATTACGAAGATAAGAACTTTGAGACAAAAGAGTATGTCACCTTTGCGATACTATGAGGGTTGGAGATGAAAAACACTTTCTTTTGGATTGTTCAATATCTCACTCATATCCGTTCTCATTTTCAAAACCTTTGCCACACTACAAATCTTCTTGACTTTTTAATTCAATGAAACTATAGGGATGTAGAAACACTTCTCTCCCTTATTTTTAATCATAAAAATAAAATATTACAAAAGTCTCAATTAATCTTTTATTTTCTTGAAGTTTGATAAGCCATATTAGTCTTAGTGGACATTCATCATCATCATATTTTTTAGTATTACTAGAAAAACTATTTTTAAACATGTGATTATTAAAAAATTCTACTATAAATTTTACACAAATACAATATTATGTTATAAACTTTGCACAATACAATATTGTACAATATTCTGTGATAAACTGTACACAATACAATATCATGTGAATTAGTACATTGTTTGTTATAATTCGTGAAAAAATTACCACCCATAAAACTTACCTACCCATACATATAATATAATAATAAAAAAATCAAAACTTAACTTTATTTATTTAATGTGTAAATGACTCATTTTATTTTTTTGGTAAATTAGGCTATTCTATATTAATTTGAGAAAAGAAACATTACATATGCTATAGGCAGCGTTGGCAAGTTGCGCTTAACCAATCCCAGCCTTATTTTCTCAGTTTCAAGGCTGCTTCCATGGAGGAAAATAGCCTAGAAAGTACTGGAGACATGAAATTACAAAATGCGCAGCAGCGTTGATGTATCCAGATATTAAAAAATATGCAGAAACAAGGGTGTAGCTTGAGATTCCCTGGTGGTAGCTTGATTGAAAAAAACCATGGAAGAACTGAGCATCTTCACAGTCCTCAATCTTCAGCTTCATCATCATTTTCGGGGACTTCCTCCTCTATGGGGCATACATACGCCTGCGTAGCCGCTTCCTCAGAGTCAGCCACTAGATGCCTAGGTTTGGGGACGGGTGCGCAAAGTATGGGGGACTCTGGATCCTCAACATCAGGGATGCGTGTCCAAGTGCCTTCAGATTCCATGGTACAAACATCAGATTCATCGTCTTCCTCCACCTCAGCCGGTAGCGGATCAGTCTTGCAAGGTGGGGGGTGCGCCTGGTGCGTGATGGTAGACTTTCGGGGGCCACATCTACCTATTTACACAACTTGCACTGGAAATTATTCCTCTTGCTCATGATCAGGGCTTTGTCTCACAAAACTGTCGGAGGAGGAGCCTTCAACAAACTCCAAATGGTTGTCCACTCCATGATGGTAACGTCCGGGGAGAGCCCCTCTCTGTCCACCTCGAATGGTTCTCTGGCGCAATATGGGAGCCATAACACTATGAGGTAAGGGAGAGACTTCAAAGGAATGATGTGCAGCAGGGGAACAAACAATGTCGAAGAGATGGGGAGTGGAAGGGCTAGGGATGAAATGCGCAGACTGGGTAGTCGCAGCCCAGAGGGGTCTGCACAGTGCTGGGAAGAGGGTTGCACGACGATCCAGAGTCGGGGGGGGGGGGGGGGTGCTAAAGCAGAATCAAAAGGAAATGCAAAGGGAATTTACTGTGAGTTTCTCGGGGTTGAGGGCTCATCCTTTTATAGGGTCTAGGACACATGTGAGGGGGATGGTAATGAGTAAGCCTCACACGCAACTACGTGCCATAAGAAATATCCTGAGCAGGCTCGAGGGAAGAGTTATTTCTGATAGTCATTTCAATCATGTTAATCATTTATGATGATTGCAGCAGAGGGGTACCCTGGAGAGGTTAGTTTTTTACTCAATGTCTCATCGTCATGCCCTATCCTGTTTGTATTGTGTGGATGGCTAACGGTTTTAGGATTTGCAGCATGTGAGGCTTTGCGCAAAAGATCTCTATCCTCAAGGGTGTGGGAGAGATGATCATCATTCATGCCACTTCTATCATCTGCATCCGGGGGAATGTGTAAATGACTCATTGAAAACATCTTATTTGTAAATTTAACTTAGAGATATATGCCAAATTTCCTTCAAAGTGGGAGAAAAATGAGTTCATGGATGAAAATCTCATTCAATGCTGGCACATAACCGCTCTAGGTTAGGTTTTTATTAGGTCCTAGCCGTTATTTGGGTGTGGTGCATTTGTTTAAATCCAAGTTGGATCTCTTTTAATTTTATTGCTATGGGTTGTTTTTAGGTCTTGACAGTTATCTAGGTGTGGTGCATTTGTTGAAATCTACATTGGATTTCTTTTAATTTTATTTTGTTATGATAGTGAATGGATTTTTAAATTAGTTGAACTAAATGTTTGTTGTATATATAAAGTGTATTTTTTTTTAAATAGTTTTTTAATGTATATTTGTCGTATATTTTAGAATGTAGGCTTATTCATAAGTGTGATTCAAGGAAATTATGTTATTTTAAATTACTTATTAGTAGTGTGTAAGGGAGTAGGCTTTTACTGTTATTCTAGAATGTAGGTTACTTATCATTGTTATTCCAAAAAAACCATATCACCTGAAATTACCTACTATTAGTGAATAAGGGAGTAGGAGTGGCTATTAGTACATAAGGGAGTAGGTTTCACTAGTAAGATACATCTAAGTCACCTCTTAGCTAAAGCATACTCCACACCCCTAAAAAATGTATCTATATCCATTAATTAGATATATATATTTATTTTAGACATACCAACATAATTATTATTTTTTAAATAATATTATGTTATCAAATTCAATTCACATGAATGTATGTTTCTAGAATTATATATATTTTTATAAAAAAACACATACATAAATATTTATAGATTGATAATTATTAATTTAAAGCCAATTATAATATTTAACATTGAGTTCTTTTTAGTGTATGCATTTTCGTAAAGAAATATTTATATTAGTCTAATATTTCATAATTATTAAATTAACATTTAGTATTTTGATCACAAAGCAACATTTAAATAATTTAACATGTAAACTTGTTCAGTTCAAAAGGACTATCTACTAGACTCCATGCACTACTTATTTTTCAAAATAGTCACGAAGTTGTTTTTTTATAAAATTATTATACTATAGTTAAAATGGGTTCCCAAGAAGGGTGGTTTTGAAAATTAAAGGAAACACTCACGTTGATGTAGTAAGCATATGAGATTATTAGGAAATGGAAAAAAGGAGGATACAAAAGCAAAGTGTTGAATAGAGCATGGAGGCTATCAATGGGATTTCTTCTGTGGGGAATATGGAAGGAAAGAAACCATCGTATTTTCAAAGAAGAAGAGTCTAGGGAAACAAGTGAGGTATGGAAGGGGATACTGGAAAATATCAGGGAAAAAATCTTATCAGAACATTGATCTGATGAAGATTGGAAGGCAACAGAGAATGAGAGTAGAATTCTAGCTAGACTCAACTTAAAACCAGAAATGTTAGCAAAATATCTATGGAAGTTTAAACCCCAAAGGAAAAACCAATCTGATAGCTTTCAGCGTCCACAAGTGGGATTTTTTAAATTAAATTATGATGGAGCTTCCAAAGGAAACCTAGGGCGGGCAGGAATAGGGGGCATATTCATAAATTCCCAAGGCGCAGTATGCAGGGTGTTTGTAATGGAGATTGGATTTGCTACAAACAATGAAGCAGAACTAATAGCGGTCAAACAAGGATTAACAATTGCAGTCCGGGAAAATTACCAAAGAGTTATCGTCGAAGGTGACTCAACAATGGTAACAAGGATATTACACAAACTGCAACAGGGAACTCCATGGGAAAAGATAAGTAAGAGTTGGTGAACAACAAGATTAATTTAGGAGATAGGCCAAGTTATCCAAAAAATAGGTTACACGATCCCCATGCATGTCCGTAGAGGAGGAAACAAAGTTGCAAATTACTTAGCCAATTGGGGCTGCAAGAATAAAGGAAGACAACTGGATATAAATCAAAACCATCCAGCTTGGAACGTGGAGCTGCAATCGCTGCAAATTATCATTGAAAGAGATAAAGAAAAGGATCTCAACCCCGACTGAGGCGTCAGGTAGATGAATGGAACTCAAGTCGGCATGCCTGACCAACCGTCCTAAACATGAAAAAAACAAGTAAAAGGCCGGTACTCGTCATGCTTGGAAATGAAGGGCATCAAGATGAGGTCTGCACCACGTGGAAGGATAGATCTGATGACCAGCAAGCTGAAAGATCATGGAGAGGAGAAGGTGATCCTAGCCACGAAATCCATTAATGAAAATGAAGGAAGTCGTTCCGAGTAATCAAGGCATGTCAGAAGCTAGGGAGGAACGTCAGAAGCGGGGAAAGGAAATTAAAAAGGTAAGTTGTTATTCCAGTAAAGCTATAGCTAATCCAGGAGACAAAATCCAAGCGAAGGAAACGACGAAAGGTCTGCAAGGATAAAGAATACAGCTGAGCGAGCGCAGGATAAATTGGTATGTAAAGGCTCTTGTCACTCTCGCTTCGCAATTCTATTTACCTGTTATGATTCCAGAAATTGAAAATCAAGAGTTTACAGGGGTTCATGCAATGAAATTTGTCTTATATACACAGAAATGGCCAGAAATTGCTCATATTTTACTGTTGTAGGGTTTTTATGCTTTAGCATAGGTGTTTAGTATGGAAATTAAACCATGTTTCTGTAGCCCAACCACCCATGTTAGCCATAGGCTCAACATAGTTAAATTTCTTTGGTTAAATCTATGGTTTTTACATTCGGATCTAAGCATGGTTAGGTTGTATTCTTTTAAAGTCAGGAAAGGTCAGTTACCGATTTGGAAAACCATTCAAAAAAACTAGAGTTGGGAGACTTGTCTGCATTTCATGAGGTTTGTGAGGTTAAGTTGCATGCAATACTTTTTCGACAGTCCAACTAGGTTTCCCCAAAAATTCCCATGCGCCTCTGGCGGGATTGGGAAATCAATGCATGGTTGTGTTTATACTTTTCTTCCTAATTCGGGCTTTGTTACTCATCTGATAGCTAAGGGAAAAGGTCTACCACTCAATCTGTGTGAACATATTCGTATTTTCCTTAAATTACTCTTTCCGTTAAATGAAGAATGGAGAATGTTAGTCCAGGTTGATAAACCCAATTCGAGTAAGAAATATTTTGCTGCCCAAAGGATGATGACTCCAGAGGAACTTCACACTGACTCTACGCTTCATGTAACTCACTCTACGCTTCATGTAACTGACTCCTTTCATTCTACAAGACCTCTGTTCCTGTCCATAATAGAACTTAATTGTTAAACTAGAATGGAAAGAAGTGAAACTGGAAATTGTAAAGCAAAAGGGAGAAGCAGAAAGTTTGAAGAAAATTAGACAGCAGGCCCAAGTAAAAGAGGCAGAAAGAGCAACAAGCAACTTCTCGAAAATATTGCAGATCTGTATGATTCATGGAATCCAGCTCATATTCAGAAGACTATCCAAGGATGGGAGAGGAAAAGTGATGCGAAAGACGAAGATCACAAAGAGAAAGAGACGAGAATGGAGTTTATATCAGACCCAGGAAACACAAGAGGCAGGGTCTCTCTCTTTCAGCAATCAGTCCAAACATATTGGAAAATGAAATGTGTATTAGCAAAGGCAATGGCAAGCATGCAAGAAAATCAAGCCAACCCCTCAGTGCTCTTTGAACTCCAACAAATAAAGCAGGATATTTGGGAGATGGCAAAGGCTCAGATCCAGGCTACTGATCGCATTGGGAGGATTGAAAAACATCTCTAAAGAATGCAGCAAGTAGAAATACCAGGATCCAATGCAAAGGATACAGCACCAGTGGATTCTTTAGATGGATAACATCTTTCTGGATATAGTCTGTTATGTTTTTGGTAGATAATACGTATAGTATTTGTTTCATTTGCAAATTCTATGGACATAGAAAAGTGGTTATAGTTGTAAGTAGAAGGAAAAGACAATACCAATTTTGGTTGGCTTTTAACTCTTTGAGGTGGCCAACAGACCTGGTTTCCTTTGAGTAGGTTGAGGCAACCGTATACAGTAAAATATGTAAAGCAACTTGCTCTGTTTAAAAATAGAAAATAGAAAGGTACTACAAAATTTACAAAAAAAAAAGTAAGCATAATTAATTATAAAATCTATGTTCCTATGAAGTGAATCAAGTAACACTCACCTTCGATCTCATTCCTTGTTGTCCATTCTCTCCACTAACCCTACATCCCCGCTTGCCTTCTCTATCACCATGGTGCGTCCTTCCATCCTCTCTGTGGCTAGTCCGATTCTCATTCAATGTGTCTTAATCTCCTCTCGCTAAAAATTCTTTGTAGCTAAAAATTAATTTATTATTATAAGTATGTGTTATATTTTTACTTGGATAATTATGTGTTATATTATTATTTTAATATTTACATTTCAAAAAAACATCTGAAAATACAGAGCAACCTGTAATATTTATATTCTATTACTTTGTACAATGAATTGGTTTTGTCTCTGCATATCACAATTTTAAAAACCATTAATTCATAAAAGTAATAGAAATAAAAGTAGCCAAATGTTGTAGTTCTGTTTCCTTCAGCGAATACAATCATTAAAATTTCGAATAGAAGTCGATGAAATGCGTGCTTTTTCCGTGGTGAAATGTTTCCTAACCACAACAAACTAGTTGTATAATGTATTATGATTTTTACCATTCTTTTCCCTAAAATGCCTACGGTGTTTTCAACAATTGAAAAATGAGATAAAAACTTAAGGACGTGAAAGAAGTAAAAATGAGAGGGATGTTGATGACAAAATCATAGCGATATTTTTTTTTCCAATTTAAATTTTGGATGGAGTGCCCACTCCGCGCAGGAAAAAGTTGTTTGTGACCATTTCAAAAGCAGAGGATATATACACACATTCTCACACACCCAATAATCTATTACCTTATCTCTTTCTGTTGCATACTCTGCACTGCATTGGCTTTAGCTTGGGCTTCGGTTGTTTTTTGATTGATGTTTGTTTGCATAGCTGCATGGCCATGCATGTTGTCTTTTTTGTGGGTTGCTTTTATTTTCGTTTGATGTTTTCTGTTCATTTCTTTGTTCTTTTTCATTATCATTTTTTCCCTACTCTGTACGTTTTCATTGTTTGGCTTATTTTTGTTTCACAACATAGATCACATTTTTGCCCTGTATGTTTTCATTGTTTGGCTTTTAGATTGTAGAATTCTATCAACCTAACCACTGGAGTGGACGATCGCGTATACTTTTGCCTTGCCCGGAGTTGATAATCAGGTATGCGGAGTTGCTTCATGGTTTAATATTTTTTAATTGTTAATTGTTTCAGATTCATCTTGTGAAAATTTGCAAGGATTTTAATTATTGGCATTGTAATGGACAGACATCACCAATCCAGTTTTCTCCTAATTTGTTTGATAGAATTAGCTCTAATTTGAAATGAAATTACATTTACAACAGGTTATTACGATTAGCCATCGAGCAAGTGCAGAGGAGGGTTATTACGCTAATCCAAGCGCATAATTAGGCGAGAGGTTTGTTTCTTTGAGTTGTCGCATACCATATCACAACTTGCCCATTTTTTTACTCTACGCTTACTGTTTATCAAAATAGGGAAAATTTTAAATTCTCCAATGGCTAGTAGCATTATTTACCCATGATCACCCATAGAGATTACATATTGAATATTAGTTATTGTAGCTTGTGTGTTCCCATGAATCTAGTCTCCAAGATGCAATAATTCATCAAATACACCAACAACTAGTCAAGAAGAGAACCCCTTTTAAACAAACAATGAAATGTTTGATTGAGCATCAAATAATGTGAAAGCAAGATAGAATGAAAAAATAATGCAAAATGAAACCCTTAGTCACATTCTTAGCTATTGAAATGATTTTCTGGTGGGATTTTTTGTGATTAGACAACCAATAAATAGGTTGCTGGAAATACATTTAGTTCTCAAACAAAATGCAAGACGTTGCTAACTTAAATCTATTATACTTGTTAAGATGATAAATATTCCTATGTGCTTTCCTCAAAAAAATTGTCTAATATATAGGGCTCCTTTTCCCTTAACCATCCATTCAAAAACTTTGTTCAACTCATTGTTAGAACTAGTGAATGATATCCAATTCAACCCAAAATAGAAGGCAGGGTGTGTAACTTGTTTGCAAATATTTGAAAATCAGACTATGATACACTTTAAAATTCATAAATACATCATTGGTAGAGACACTTACATGAAGTTACAAAATTCCTAACTCACATGAAACGAGGACATGAGACACATAGGACACGTAAATACAAGTATTCGACACGAGACACAACGACCTCAAAAACAGGACACAACTAACACATTATATATATATAGTATCAAATTTTAGCTTATTAATTTACTACATTGATGATTTTCAATGGTTCATTGTTCAATGTTCAGTGTTCATTTATTAACAATTGTATAAAGCTACAAGAACATAAGAAACTACTAACTAGAAATTTAGAACAACTTAGATATTTAAACCATAAAATGCAGAATTTCTATTAAGTCATCAAAATCAAAATGTACTACATAGATATTGAGGGAATTCCACTCGAAAATACAAAAGAAGTAGGAATATCATAGTTCGTCACTATCATCATTGGTACTGGTCATGACTCACAACCCTAGCCACGAGTCCACAACTCATCACTATATCAATAATCCATGACCTCCTCCATTTCATAATCACCATCACTGCCACTGCCATCTGACTCTACTCCATCCTACTCCTATATACCCAACCCAAGATATGTTGTTGCATTTGTTGGTGTGGAGGATGACCCCTCAAGAGACTCATCATAAAAATTCATTGGCTCTAGCACTGGGTCATTAAGATGCATGTTGGATAATGCCAACTCAACACTGACATCCAAGCCAATATCATCAGGAAACACATCCCACATCTTTGTCTTTTCATTCAACCACTCTTGCCTTTTCTTGTAAATAAGACGAAGGTTGGTGTGCACATACACCATTGTCTCTACCCTAGATTTCTCAAGCCTGCTCTTTTTCAAACTATGTAGATTCCCCTAAGTGCTCCAATTCCTCTCACAACAAGAAGATAAAGTAACTTGAGAGAGGACCCTCAAGGTTAATTATTGTAGAATAGGGAATGCTGCCCCATGAGTTTCCCACCAAGCATAGGCATCTTTGACCCTCCTACCTCCAAGTACATTATATCTCGCAAATCTCCTAGTGTTAGTGGAGAAGTCTACAAAGCATTCCTCCACCTCAAGAAAAGATGTTTTATCCTGAAATATCCTTCTGAATGCTATCTTCCTCCCCTCTGAAATCTCTTCATCCATGTGAGGAGGGTATCTGTGTGAGGTCCCACCACAGAGCCACTCTTGGATGTAGTACTTTGGATTCAAAGAGTGAGCTAAGCAATATAAAGGTGTTCTACTATTATCTCACCTAGAGATAAGAATATCATGTATGGTGGATCATAAGCTCTCTGTTGATGTCTCATATCTAGGGCACTCATTCTCAATAACAATATTCTTCGCAGACTCAATCATAGAATCCCAACCCTCATAAACCTCTCCCAATATGAGACGGTTCATGCCTACAAACCATAAGAAAGAAATGATAGGGTTCATGATATTTATGGTAAGATCCACCCCCTCCCACCAACCATCATTTAACACTGTGTCCTTTACCTTTTTTGAAGTAGCTTGATCAGTATTTCTCCAAAAATACCAAAGATATGAAATAACCATGGCCCCAAGGGAGACCTTCACCTCCTCCAACCTCTTAAGCGTGATGAATGAGGAATAAAATTGAGTATCTGCAATCTTCAACAATGATAGATGTGTGTACTCTTTATATATTGTGAGAATTGGTATGGTTTTGTACAAAATTTCGAATATGGCGTGCATCCTCAATAAGATTTCTAATCCATGTCACATCTAAATCAATAGATTTAAGTGTCAATTTCAAGGAATGAACAATGCATGGTGTCTAAAATACTTGTGGATATTTAGTTTCCACAATTAAGGCCGGATTTGCAAACAAGTGCATTATCTATGATGATTTGCACACAACATTCAATGCCTACATCTTCAATAACTTTAATACACAACTCACCCATATATTGTACATCCTTGTATTGACCAAGAGCATCAACTGCTTTCAAGAAGACCAATCCATTTTGGGAATATACCATGAAATTGAGAGGATGGCGTGTTGTATCTATCCATCCATCAGAAACAATACTGACACCAAATGAGATCCACGATGGTTTAATAGGTTGTATAATTTTATCCACCTCCTTCCTTACCTTAACCAACAATGTGGTTCTAAGCTTCTCTGAACATGGAGGCATATACCCAATTGGAGCCATATCAACTAGAGCTCGACACATCTCAATAAATAAATGAGACCATGCAACATTAAAAGAAATGAAGTTGAGATCGAAAAATAACGCAAATGTAAGATCAACCTCATCTCGCTTATCACACTGAAAAAACTTGTCCATCGGACCACGTGTTTTGTCTGCCCTGTTTTTTGTTGGCTGAATTTTAGCCCCACTCCCAAATCTACTACTACTAGTATTCCTCAAGAATGGAAGAGGATCTTCATTTTTTCTAATTGTCCTGCTTGCTGCCACCACATTCCCCAAGCCAGTTTCATCCTCCCTTTCCAAATCCATTTTTTCTTTAGCACTGATATTTTTGCATGCTCGAATTCAACAAGGAAGGCCCAAAAAATGTCCCTTCACTCAAAATTAAGTGCTCTTAAATTCACCCTTGTAGAAATTACAAGACCAAAGCACATTCCCTCCTGCACCAACCTCTGGCCCTTGTTTCTTGGTTACATACTCCCATAGAGGATATATTTTAGTTGTGCTTATTGTCTTACTACAACAACATCATATGTGGGTTGAGAAGCACCTAAAGCTTCACTTGAAGCACTTGGGGCACTATGGCCAACAGATGCTGAAAAAAATTGAAGGGGGGGACCACGAAAAGCACCGCCTTTGTCTTTCCTTTGACCTATGCTACTTGCCTTTGATGCTTGAGCCATTAATATTTTTGCTGTTATAAATTCCAAACTCCACAAGTGTAATAA
Source organism: Pinus albicaulis (assembly GCA_034641835.2). Classification (NCBI taxonomy): domain Eukaryota; kingdom Viridiplantae; phylum Streptophyta; class Pinopsida; order Pinales; family Pinaceae; genus Pinus; species Pinus albicaulis. Next base: position 17,453 of record JAXQQM020073507.1, read on the forward strand.
AATTGAGTTGCAAGTTGCAACAATTTCCAAATCCTTCACCTACAAAAAATAACAATTAAACAATTATGAAATTTCTTACTAATTTCTTAAAACTTACTAAATTTTCCCTATATAAATAGAAGCAAAGACTATATTAGGAGTAGCAACTGAAGTAGGAAAATGGTGGTGGAACTGGTAGTATAATTCTTTATAGCTAGACTGGACTTGTATGTTTGTGCAATTTTCACACCATATACAAACTTCCTGAGCCCCTCAATTATGTATTTAGGGGTCTCTCTATTGTGTGGAATGTAGCTTTTTTAGGCAAAGAAATATTAGTTGGAAATTTTGAGCATTATGCAAAGGCTCGCAATGCATCTTGTATACATTGCAACCGTTGGATCAGGAAGGCACTTATAACGGTTTGTTTTTTAATTCTATGGAGTCATTGGATGGTAAGGTTTCATCACTTTAGTGGTCAATAAACCTTTTATTTGTTTGGTCATTGATTATTTAAGAATTAGATGGTGGGAATAAAATTCAGGAATTCGTGTCATTTATGTAATTAGAAATTTAAAATATTTTATGTCTCTGTTATTTGTGTGTAAACTTCTAAATTATGTCTTCAACAAATGTTCAACTCTCATCTGCTGAAATTACAGTCCTCTAAAATGCTCCTTAGGAATTAGAGCCACATTGACAGTCACAGGTTCCTTGAAATTCGGGTTCATCACAACAAATATGCACTTATGTTTTTATCAGCTGTTAACCTCCATAGAATGTAAAAAAATACACTAAAAAAAAACTCTCTAAATATCACTGATATAGCACTCAAACTAGGCTTGAGATTCTCACTGGTCTTGGCCCGAGAATCTCACTATCTCCCACAAAAATACGCTGCTAAAACACCTTCCCATGGTGAGGAGTAATTGAACTTGACTCCAAATAAGCCCTTGACCTGTGTGTTACCACTGGCTATGACAACCTCCCAAAATTTCAGGGCCCCTTCTTAGCTTTAACTCGACCTTCTATGGATTCGATTCACTATGGTCTTGTTCCTATTTCTTGTTGTAGAATTTCTTCACAAAAATTTTCTTCCTCATATATCCTCTCCTCAATATTTCTCAATGTACACTGTAGAGGATCACACGACAATCGTTAACGCCAACTCAACAAGAATCTTGCAGCTTACCATACTTTATGTAACCATTTTTGAACAAATTCCATAGAAATTTGTAACATGTAGAATCTATGGATAAAATTTTCAAATTATGGATGGGTTTGTAGTGTGTGGAATCGCTAACTTTCTTGGTATTGTAGGCATTTGGTATCAAGGATGGGTTTCAAACTTTCACGAAATGCTCAGAAGTTGGAAAAAACATAAATGCATCCATGGCATATCAAACCACGTAAAGAATGACCATTGACCAATGACTCCAATGAGCAAACGAAGAATCTCCAATGACGACAGCGACTCGACGGAGAAAACCTACCAAAAAACTTGAAAAAATGAACTTGTGTGGTCTTTATAGCTTTTTTTTTGTGTCACTAGGAAAAAACGCTAGGGCACGTTTTTACCACATCCAATACATGATTTTTGATCAAAGGAAACAAGAAAAACATATTGAACACGTTTTACGTCTTTGAGGACACGATCAAAACTGCGTTGGATACAATTTGGGTCGCAATTCGTGTCTGACACATGAAATACCAGACGCGTGACCCTGGAGGACGTGTCCTGTGACTTAGATTTACAATGACTCAAGAACTGAAGGTTGATGACTTCGATCCTTCGAAAATTTTGGCATATTTCTTCCTTAGAACTTTGACAAAAAGTGTGCAATAGGACCCAATAGACAAATGTGGACCCAAATGGGAGATATGTGAAAAGGGGTTATAATGAGCAGAGGGGAGTGATGTACGTGGTGTCGGGAAGCGATACCACACAACCAAATGCTCTACTAACTCAGTGTTTCATTGATGTTAGGTTAATTCCACATGAATATCATGGGTCAATGCCATGGGTTCTCAATACCATGGGTCATTTTTATTTTTATTTTTGTTTTATAGGGTTATTTTTTATTTTTTATTTTTATTATTTTTCTTTTATTTTTTGTTAATTTAAAATGTTTACATCACATAACATTAATCTTTTATTTAATTTAATTTTTATTTATTTTGATAGAAGTCAAAATGTTAAACATTATGTTACACCATCTCTACCATACAAGGCTAGAGAGTGTCTCTCAACACAAAATTAATAATTAATAATTGATATATTTATATGTCATCTTGAGTTCTTCAACCCTTATTTTAGTTATTCTGGTGATTACATCACTTCATATTTCAAACATGAGGAGGGGCAACATTTTCAATCTATGAAATGGAGTGGGAGCGTGAAAAAGTTGGTACTTTTATGGGGACTATTGGAGGTGCATTTCCTCATTGGTAATCACAAAAAGGGAATATCACCATCTGAATCATTTAATATCTCATGCCTTTGAAGAGGTCTACCAAGTATAAGGCGCCATCAATTGAGAGAAGAATCTTGTTCTCTTACTTCACTAAGTTGCGCCTGAGGGCATTGTCTTATTTGGCAAAAGAGAAATACCAAAGTGATTCACTGATAACTCAGATAAAAGTTGAGAGTTTGTTGGGTTGGACATTCAGTTTGATTCTAATCCACCACAGCAAAGACAATATTGTTGGAAATAATTGCATCCATTTGCGGGTTAGCATCGTTTCATTTATCCGAACGACTATTAGGGGATGTGTAGTAGAATTCTTTGTTTGTTTGATGCACTTTGGTTGATTTCCAGCTTGATGACAGATTTAGCAGATTGGATAAGCCCTAGCAACTTCTTCTTGTATATATCAAAACCAATATATGAAGTTGTTAGGGCTTATGATATTGCTACCATAAAATGCAGGGGGCACAATACGATCACAAATTTTGATATCAAGAACTATGACATTCAAATGATCTTAGTTTGTAGAATCATGTCAACAAATTAAAAATCAACCAAAGTATATAAAACAAACAAAGAATTCTACTACACGTTTGCCCGATAGTTGGTTGGACAACAGTAACGATGCTAACCTCTAAATGAATGTGACCAGCTCCGATAATACTATCTCTATTGTGGTGGATCAAAATCAAACTAAAAGTTTGAGCCAAAAAAATCTCAATTTTTGTCTTAGTCACACAAGTACGATGCTAACCTCTAAATGAATGTGACCATCTCCGACAATATTATCTTTATTGTGGTGGATCAAAATGAAACTAGAATTCTGAGCCAACAAAATCTCAATTTTTGTCTTAGTCACACAACTGAATTTCTCTAGTATTTCTCTTCTACCAAATCAAACAATGCCCTTGACAACAACTAGTAAAATCAACAAACAAAGCCCTTGAGCACAACTAGTGAAGTCTGAGAAAACAAACTTCCTCTTCTAAATGATGGCACCCTATACTTGGTAGACCCCTATACAAGCACGACATATTGCATGCCCCAAATGGTGTTGTTCCCTTTTTGTGATTACCAATATGGAAATGTGCCTCCAATATTCCCCATGACAATACCAAACCCATACATGCTCTCATTTCATAGATTGAAAATGTTCCCAATTTATTCAAGACCACGTAGATTTAAAAATAATGAAACGTTTACAATAACTTCCTAGATACATATCCTTGTTGTCAAGGTCTCTTGCTATTTGTGTTTGCCATTTCCTTGAAATCTTTGCAAGTGAAGAATCAAACTTAGGATTAAATCAATTGCAACAAATATGATGATAGTTTTTCATGGTTTTCACATAAACTAGATAATTTGATGGTACTTGGACACACTTCTAGAGAATGTGGTATTTTGTCTATAACAAAGAAATGACAAAGTTAATCATAGGTGCAATAGCTCTTATTCCATTATATTTTTCAAACTAAATATTTCATTCAAACATAATGAGAGGATCATCTTCTATAGAGAAAATTGAAGAAAATTGACAAGAATGAAATGAAAAAATTCATACATAAAAATTTGTTTTCAAATGCACCCCAAAACTTAAGCGCTACTATAACAGATCTAGCTACCTTTTCTGCAAAATGGTACACTTAATACAATAAATTGAATTAGATAATTTCAATGCCCTAAAATGACAACAAAACAAATGAAAGTTTTTAATTAATATAGCACCTAAACTTACAAATGAAAGTTTCCATTAATATATCACCTAAACCTGATTTTTTGATGTTTTAATGATAAATAATTGAGAAAATAGTTCTCACTCAAATAGACTTTAATATTGGAGCCCATATGGTAAAAGCCTAAGTAGTACATTTGATAGGTTAATGCACAAATTGACAATACCAAAAAAAAAAAAAAAAAACCATTACAGATGTACCAACCATAGATAATAGGAAAACTAATAGGAAAACTTCACTCAAGTCAAAATAGTTCGGCACGAAAATATGCTAAACTATAACTGTAATCCATTTCACTATTATTCGAATACTTGTATTTACATGTCCTATGTGTCTCATGTCCTCGTTTCATGTGAGTTAGGAATTTTGTAACTTCATGTAAGTGTCTCTACCAATGATGTATTTATGAATTTTAAAGTGTATCATTGTCTGATTTTCAAATATTTGCAAACAAGTTACACACCCTACCTTCTATTTTGGGTTGAATTGGATATCATTCACTAGTTCTAACAATGAGTTGAACAAAGTTTGTGAATGGATGGTTAAGGGAAAAGGAGCCCTATATATTAGACAATTTTTTTGAGGAAAGCGCATAGGAATATTTATCATCATAACAAGTATAATAGATTTAAGTTAGCAACATCTTGCATTTTGGTTGAGAATTAAATGTATTTCCAGCAACCTGTTTATTGGTTGTCTAATCACAAAAAATCCCACCAGAAAATCATTTCAATAGCTAAGAATGTGACTAAGGGTTTCATTTTGCATTATTCTTTCATTCTATCTTGCTTTCACATTATTTGATGCTCAATCAAACATTTCATTGTCTGTTTAAGGGGTTCTCTATTCGGCACTGGATACTGTTGAACAGTCGCATCGATTCCTGTAGGGTTGGATTTTGGGCTTTCCTACTGAGTTTCCAATGTGTCTTTTCCTTTAGATTGGTATTTCCCTCTTTGATTGATCCATCTAGATTTTTTACTGACTTGGCTGTCTCATTCGTTTCGATTTGTGTTATCTCTCATTCGAACAATGTGACTTGTCCATCCAAGGGTTTCTAGGTGTTTTGAACCATTCGTTTGGTCGCACACTCATTGGGTGTTTGATTTGCTTATGAGTCAGTTTAGTCGTTTATTTTTCAGCCTTTCATATGGTTTCTTGGTCTTTTCAGTTGATTGTATGTGAAGCAGGATTGTCAAGCTTTCCTTCCATGTCTGTTTGATTGTCCCTCCATTGCCCCGAGCATAGATCACATTGCTCGTTGAGTTGAATTAAAAGCCATTTATCTTGTGTAAAGAGATGCATGCCTAGTTTTGAGTACATGTTTACATTCGCTTGGAATTGGTCTCTTCATGTTTTGATGATTTCATTCAGAGCTACTTGAAGCTTGTATTTTTTTTGTTTTTTTAGTGTGGCATTACATTATTGCTTATCACTTATACAAAAGAACAAAAAATTTGCATTATCCTTTCTCATTTGAAAATGAAAAGTGTTCTTTTGCATTAGTAGGTTTCTTCTTCATTAGAAAGTGAAAGACAAAAGAAGATTTTTTGTTTTCTTCTTTGGCTGTGTTAGTAGCATAAAGGAAAGAGTCATTCTTGCATTCGTTTGACTATTGCTTTGTTGCGAACCTCTATACTTCTTAGCTAGCTTTTCGTCGAAATGAAATGGTGTTCTTTCTCTCATATAGTTGTGCATTAGAGATTTGAGAGTACATTTGGTAGGGCCTTGAAACTGAAACATAATTTCAAGATAAACCATAGAATTAACTCAATCAATCTAAGGAAGCATTGAAACTTAATGCTCACATTTAGAGGTCTAGGCTAGTGACGTGTTCCGGTGTCATTAAACCTAGTAGTTGTCGCTCGCAATCTTGCATTAGACAGCGCTAGTATGTACTTGTGCTCCTCGTACCATCACGTATATAAAGGGATACCATCATAGGTTGCAATCCTTTATCCATAGGAATCTAATTCTTGTGCCCCGTAACCGTGATACACCGAACACAACATTCGGGGACACTGCCTGTAAGTACGTTAAGCCTTGGTCATTTCTCTTTCATTTGATCACCAAGGTGTATATTGCAGTTCATGGGAGCTTGGTACACCCTTTTGCCTAGAGTTCCTAATTAGTCATTTTGATCTTTCCATGACTCTTTAAAATTTGAAAAGATCATCGAGCACTTGTTCTTTCGAGCTCGTTCAACCTGAAAGTGACTAGAGTCACCATTTGTCCTTTTCTCTACTCTTAAAACATGAAAATGCAGAGTTTCATTTCAATGTTGTGATATTAATTGCCCACAATTACACACCCATTAAGCTATTTTATTGGTCGGTTCATGAGTAATTCCTGAATGATTGTTGTTAAAATATTGAATCAACCATCTCTTTTCTCTTATTCTTTTGAGACAAAGTCACCATGGCGGAACCACCCGTTTCATCCTCCTCTTCATTACCTCGTGGTGAAGAGTCTCTCCCAAGAGTCTCCTCTGAGACACCTCAGTCTGTTGGGACCCAAGATCTTGAAAGTGTTATCATCCCAAGCATTCAATCTCTTTCCACTTGGTCTCCCACTAAGGAGTCGTTTGACATCACTTAGCAGCCCCTGGATCCTTTCTTCTTTTTGAGAGAAGATCCTCCTCAACGCTCATATTCACTCGTGACACCATTGTCCAGAGCTTTTCCCTCTATCACTCGCCAGCTCTTCCCTGACAGCATGTCTTCATCTGACATGGATGCCTCGAGTCCGATTAGTAGTGAAGAGACCCTCGTATCTACTGGAGAATATCAATTTCCTCCTGAAAATTTTCCTTATGTGATGACTCAACCTTCCACTCTCCTGGCTGGTTGTCGTTCTTTGGGACAGATAATTTCTGGTGCTTCATCTTTGTACCAAAACCTGTTATGGTCATGTACTGCAACTCCTTCTACAGGGTCCTTTATGTTAGGTCCATCTTCTTCGATTCCCATTGTTTTCGTGTTTTTTACGTCTGTCCCAATCCAGACCACTGTTTGTGTGGCTTCTTCTACACCATCCATTAGTGTGGTTACATATTTTTCATCGACTTCTTCTATTCATGGAACACATCCCAATGCTTCTGTGATGTCTACTGGACCTGTTGTGAGTGTATCACAACGTCACGTATGGGGAGTCCATCAACCTATTGTTCGTGTGCCTATCTCTTCTAATCCTATTCCGAGAGGTTTGTCATACAACCAATATGTGATGGCTATTCAACACCAGAACTACCTCCCCCCGGGTTCTCAGCAAATTTAGGCTTCGATCAATCTACCATAGTACTACGATGAGTACAAGAATCACGTATATTACCACGGGCCTCTCCCACAAGGTCCATTGTATGTTCAAATGAATCAAGCTCTGGTTCACCCGAATCAGTTCACGTACCAACAGAGAGAACCCTATGGTTTGCAAGGACAACCCTCCCATCTACAGGGACAACCTTCGGTCGAACAGGGACAACCCTACAATCCTACTGGTCAACCCTATGTTCAAAAGGGAGTGCCTTAAGTTTCTCAAGGGAAAACCTATCCACCTCAGGGACGACCTTTTGTACAATAGAATCTGCCTTACGTTCAGCAAGGCCCACCTCTTGTGCAACAAGGGAAACCCTCCATCGGTCAGCTGGGTCAACCTAGTCTTCAGGGGCAACCTGACTCATCTCAACTATCAGGCCAACCTGGTTTTCAGGGACAGCATGGTCCTCCTCCTCCGAGCTCACCTGGTTCTCAGGAACAGCCTAGTCCCCCTCCTCTAGGCTAACGTGGTTTTCAGGGACAGCCTGGTCAGCCTCAGGGCCAACCTTTCATTCGTAAAGGCCAACCATTGGTTTCCCAAGTTCAACCTTTGATGGTACAAGGTCCATCCCAAGGCACTACTTTCATCCCGCAACAAAATCCATATGTTTCTCAAGCTGGACCTCGGTGGTTCACTCAGACTCAGTACCTTGGTCCTCAACCGAGATTCGGGCAGAATTTCCAAAATTATAACCCCTATGACAAAAATCCTCTGGGACAGAACATGTGGGCTCAAAATTCTCCCGAACTTGTTGGAACCCTGACACCGGTCTTTATCAAAGCACTGCGATGCCTTTTAACCAGAAATTTCCATTCCTTGCTACGTTGGAACTGCCTGATGTGTCAAAGTTAAAAAATGATCTCATTCTTCATAATCCATATTGGCCCCCATTTCCCACCAAGATTCCTAGTGATTGTCCCATGTTCGAAGGCAAGTCCGAAGAAGACCCCCAGGCGCATGTTATGACGTACAACCTATGGTGCTCCTCTAACTCCTGGATTGATGATTCTATTCGTTTACGTCTTTTCCAAAAGACTCTCATTGGTGCCACCGCAAAGTGGTACATTGAACCCTCTCATGGAATCTTCCAAGATTTCAATTCTCTTGCAATGGCATCTATTACACACTTTCAGTTACCGGTGCACTATGAAATGGGAATGCACCTCCTTACATCTCTGAAACAAGATCGGGCCACACATATCTCCTATCACATTCATGAATGGAGACGGCATCGTAGTTTTATCAAGTTTGAAATCCTTGATCAACTTCTGACTGGTTGGTTCACTACCTCTTTTATCTGTCCTATAGCCAATGACATCGTTATGGGGGCATGTGTTACCGAGGAGCAGGCCATTGCTCGTGCCCAGTACCTCAATCTAGTGTACTCCCAATTAGGCATGCTTTATGAACTCTTTCCCGATGCTCCACGACCTAGAACTTCCAAAGCACCGACACACCATCTGTCGACGGTATCATTGGTTCTATTTCTCAGACTTCTTGTAAGTCTTCTCCTAATCCTGTGAAGCATAAATCCACTCCTTCCACCGATACTGCTTCTCAACCACCTTCCAATCCTGGTAAAACCACAGAAGTGAATGACGTCCAGTCTACCTCAGCAGATAAAGCTTCCAAAGGTAAGAAGAAGGGTAAAGCCAAGGCCAAATTTGATACCTCAAAACAGGATTCTCCTAAAACCAATACTGATGACGGTTCAAAACGTAAACCAAAGTATCCTTGTCTGATATGTGACAATGAGCATTACACCAAGGATTTTCCACGACGAGCCGAGGTGAGTCGACTGCTCAAAGGCACCCAAGGAACTGTAGTTGTTCTTAAAAAATATTTCCCGTCATAGCAAACTCAAATGGTTTAGCAACCTCAGTCCACCCCTTTTGGCTCTCACGTTTTCATGATGAATGGTGCTACACCCATATCCATTGCTACAAGATCAAAAGATTATTTCGAACTGCATCAAGCGGCAGGGAAAGAAATTGCAGATGTTCCTCCTCCCTCGCCTACTTTTGGCCCTCTTCATATTGAAAGGTCTAGTTCTGAGCCCGTTGTACGACCACCGTCCAAAGGCGTGCTCTGTAAGTCCTCCTATAACCCAAACGCTCGTGCCACTCAACATTACAGTATTGTTGAGGATTTGGCTCAGGCGCCTTCCGCTATGTCCATGTTGGAGGTACTTCTGATGCAGGAGCATCAAAGCCAAATTTTCATTATTCAATTATGTAAAAAGGAGGGTGAGATATTTTAATTATTTTATTAATTAAATTGCTTATTTTTAATAATTAGGAGAGAAATTATAAATGTGAGGATTTTTTGTAAATATACCGTAAATAAATAAGGATATGAGTGGAGTTAATTTAGGTAGACAATTTAGGGATGAAAAATTCCAAAAACAGGACTTAGTTGGGTCCAAAATAAGATTAATCTAAATTAGATTTTAAGTTGAGATTTATGAGGAGAAATTTATGGAGTGGAACAAATTATTTTTATGTATAAATATGTAGCTTATGAGGGTGAGAAGGGAGAGAGTGTGAGGTGAGGAGTGCAGAGAATCAGAGAGATGTTTTGAAGGGGCGAGAGCCAAGAGGCCGCCCAATGTAATATTTGGCCAAAGAGTTTTATGTTTTATGATCAGTCATTTTTATGTGGCTCTCTTTCCTTCATGTGCATTTTTGAGCTGAATATTTTTATGACTTTAATGAAGATTTATTGATAGTTTTAATGCTGAAGAAGGAGTGTTTTTTTTTATATTCTCGGATTCTGATTTAACCCAGAATTCCTTCATCAAATTCAGAGTTGTTTGTCACAATGAAAGACTTTGTTATCCTCTATCGGAGGGGTTGACCTTGCCGATTCGAGCCTTATCACTTTTGATCTAGAAAATTTCGTTCCACGTCTCCCTCACCAACCTGTGTTGATTATGCAAGTCGGGATTAACGGTAAGAATATCCATTAAGCAGTCATGGACGGAGGTGCATCTACTTGCATCATGTTTGTTGCATGCTGGAAAGCCATTGGTTCTCCAAACCTTAACCAGTATCCAAACACTTTAGAAGCCTTCGATGGAAGGGAATATCGCCCTCTTGTTATCCTCACCAGCTTAACTATCACGCTGGAAGGGAAAATGGTTAATCTCAAGGTTGAATTAATTGATGCTAAACTCAACTATTATCTCCTCCTCGGTCGCAGTTGGACTCATGCCATGCTATGCATACCATCCACTCTCTTTCGTGTTCTTCATTTCCCGCACGAAGGAAATATTATCACTGTTGATCAGTTATCCTTTTTGGCTTCCACTTCTTCAGAGAGCAACATTCTGTATGTAGACCACATTCCCGCACCTTATAAAAGTGTGGGGCCAAGACTTTTCAAATATCCTGCCCTTATGGGTCTTTTTTCTCTTCCTCCACCCAACACTACTCAGGTCAATATGATCTCCACGTCTTCTGATTCGTGGATCATCCCTTCTCCTAATCAGGTTGATTTTTTTGGTGATGTAATGTCGTTAAGCCCAATATAAATTGATTATTGTGAGGTTATCTCGGCTTCGGCTCCTCCTTCTAATCATACTTATCCAACTATGTCTCTCAACATGTATTCCCAATCCCCTTTGCTCAGTGCTTTGAATTCTCCTAATCCCTTGAACAAGACCTTTCCAACCGATGAAACCATCGTGGAAACCATGCCTCTCAAGGATCCTCCCTGGGATGATAGTCATATCATTCCTCCTTTTTGCCTAGTCTTGGGGCAATGTCTACTTGTCTTTAGAATTTTGCTTCCCAAGCTCCTTCCCTTCTATTTCAAACACATATTTTGACATATGAAGTCTTTGCAGAAGAAAACATGGGGAATATTACTCAGACGATGCCTATTGACATCTTCGTTAAACTGGGGGTTGTTGAGAACATTCACATTGGGGTGACCTATTCTACTGATGAGATCGAGGTCTATACTAGTCTCTTTTGAGAATTTCCAGACGTTTTTGCTTAGTCCTACAAGGAGATGCTCGACATTGATCCGAGTATAGTCATGCACGAGATCCCTACTTACCCTGATGTGAAACCTATTCACCAACGCCTTCATCTTGTGCACCCTATAAAGACAACTGCCATAAAGGGAGAAGTTGAAAATTTCTCAAAGCAGGATTCATTTATCCGATCCCGTTGACAGATTGGGTTTCTAACATTGTCGTTGTGGATAAAAAGCAGGGAACTATTCAAGTTTGTGTGGATTACCGCGATATCGATCATGCTTGTCCCAAGGATAACCATCCCACTCCCTTCATTGACCAGATCATTGACGAATGCATGGAAAATTTTAGGGGCTAATATTCGCAGGTGGGCTAATTTTCCATGGTTTTTCCAAAAAAAGATTCGCCAATTTCCCTTTTTTTTTAAAATTGATTCGCCCAAATTTTACAATATAAAATTATTTTACCTTACAAATCGCCAACATTATATAGACAATATATATAATATCATTATAAATTTCAGTAATTTTACAAATACATCAATAAACATTTTACATTTTTCACATTAGGGACTGGTGAGATTCGCCAATTTTGTAAACTTCAAAATAATTTTCCATCCTTAAAATTTACCCTGGAATAATGTGCTAGGAGTGAGATTTTTTCCCTTATGGACGGGTTCTCTGGTTACAATCAGATTAATATATTACCAGTTGATCAACATAAAACTGCCTTCATCTATCTGTGGGGCACTTTTTCATACAAGAAGCTCCCTTTTGGCCTTAAAAATGTTGGTGCCATGTTCCAACGAGCAATGTCGTATGATTTTCATGATATTAATCACATTGTTCAACCTTACCTGGAAGACCTTCCGGCTAATTTCGCTAAGCATAGAGCCCACCCAGAACACCTCTGTCAAATTTTTCTTCGTTGTAGACACTATAACATCCGACTTAATCCGCACAAATGCGTTCTTCTCGCTTTATTTTGTGAATTGTTTGTACTAAAGACAAGATTATCTTTGATCCTCTTATGTTGAGCTGTTTATTAATTGCCTTCTCCTTCCTCTTTACAACGCTTGCAATAGTATACAAGAAAAGTACCTTTGGTTATTTTATAATGGATCGTACGAGATAAATAAAGGTTAATGCGGGAAATTTGTTGTTATGTCCTGCTCTCATGGGATGAGACGTTTGAAGAATATTTTGATGCATCAAGACCTTGCCCGTCATCGGATCTCATGTTGCAATTATCATCGTTACTATTCATCGTATTTTGCTGTTCTTCGTTTATTTTCCATGGATTCAGACAAAGACGGTGATGGCGGTAACGAGTAAGTGTCATTTATTATTCAGTTTAATTTTCAACATCGTAAACGCATTATACCATATGAAATTGTAGCAGCCCAAGTCCTCCAACGTTTCCGCCATTATATTTTACTCCGCACTACCACCGTTATTTCTGATTGCAACCCCATGACCTATATTTTAACTCGAAAATTGTTGGGGAGCAAGTACTCTAAGTGGATAGTTATCCTCCAGGAGTTCGATTTGGAGTTCACTACTGCCAAATCGAAGAATTCATAGTTTTTGCTGAGTTGATCTGCTCTTTACCCTCTACCTCTGCTCCCTCCGGTTCTGAGGAACGCATTCCAGACGATACTATTTTTATGATTAACACCCTTGATCCATGGTACAGTGATATCTTCATTTATCTCCAGACTTATACCTTCTGGTCCAAGTTGACGAAAGATGCTTGTCGACGTATCTGTCATCATTCGCAACCCTATCGCATAGTCGGAGATACTTTATACTGCATCAAAGCTGAGTCCAGTCTCTGTCAGTATTTGACCCTCGAGCAGGCTGAAAAAGTCCTTAATGACTACCATTCTAGCGCATGTGGTAGTCACATGTATGGGTATGCTACTACTCAAAAAATTCTTCGTGCCAGGTATGTTTGGCCTACCATTTTCAAATATTGTATCCTCATTGTCCGTAAATGTCAAGAGTGCCAGATCTACTAGTGCAAGATGCGCGTGTCACCCACTCACCTCCATCATGTCATTACTAATGGTCCCTTTTTGAAGTGGGGTATCGATTTTATGACGTGTAACCCTCTCTCGATCAAGGGGCATGCTTATATTATTGTAGTCGTAGACTACTTCACCAAATGGGCCGAAGCAATGCCTACAATCACAGTTGACAGTAAGACGGCAGCACAATTTCTTTTCAATCATGTGATCACCAGGTTTGGAGTCCCTCAAGCCATTGTCACTGATCATGGCTCCCATTTTCGCTATTATATGATGGCTGAGTTGACTAATAAGTTGGGTTTGCATCACGCTAGCTCAACGTTGTACTACCCCCAGGCCAATGGCCAGGTCGAAGCCGTGAACAAATTTTTAGTCACTATACTTTAGCATACTATTGGGATGCACAAGTCCAATTGGAATCTCAAGTTGTTTTCATCTCTCTGGGCTTACCAAACCTCGGTGAAGGATGCAACTAGATTCAAACCATTTCAGCTTGTTTATGGTCTGGAAGCTACCCTTTTAATTGAATGTGACATTCCTTCACTCAAGATAGCTGTCGAATTACTGTCGAATACTTCACCTAAGGAAGAAAGTCTTCTATATTTGGAGAGGCTTGATGAAACTCGCTGCTTTTCTGCTCTAGTCATAGAAGCACAAAAAAAGCGGGTCAAAGCTCATTTTGATCAGATAGTTTCCCCTCATACCTTCGTAGAAGGAGACTTAGTCCTCTTATATGACCAAGCCCATGATAAGCTAGAGGCAGGTAAATTCGAACCCATGTGGCATGGGCCCTAAATCGTCAAACATTTCTTGCAAAATGATGCTTATGAGTTTATTGATGATGAAGGCTATCCCTTAGATCAACCCCGAAATGGGCTGTATCTCAAAAAATATTACGCATGATGTTTTCGTGAATTTTCTTTTGTACATTAGTCTGTTTTTCATTTTTTTACATTTTTCATTTGGTGTGCTTTGCGAGAAGTTTTTTCTGCTTATTGTGTCTTTTATTACTGTGCAGATGTCCGTCACTCCTTACGTTGGTTTCGTTGATGGTGCCTTCCGTAGTACCCGAAACCTATCCTCCGTGGCTTGGGTGATTTATGATCCTAACAGTGAGTTAGTAGAACTTCAAGGCATTTGTCTAGGACGTGCAACTAACAATGTCGCTGAATACAATGCATTTATCGAACTTCTAATTGAAGCTATTGCCCTCGACATTCATGAATTGATTGTAAAACTAGACTCTCAGCTTGTTTTTCTCCAGCTCGATGGGTGTTATTCTATGAGAAACCCTCAAATTTTAATGATGTATTTTCGTGTTCGTTTGTTAGAAAGGAGTTTTGATTATATCACATATCAGCATATTCCCAAAAGAATGAATACGTTAATTGATGCAGTAGCTAATATTGTGTTAGATAGACATTTGCGAAATTTGTAAAAGCAATCATCATCACATAGTAAGATTTTAGACAGGAAAATAAGCATATATATATATATATATATATATATATATATATATATATATCGATTGTTTGCACCAGCTTGTACATCATAGTTCAAAAAAAATATATGTGTTTTGGTTACATCCTGAGATGCCATGTCTCTCAAAAATATGCAAAAATGAAACCTAGGAGTCTAATCCACATGGTGCTCATGATAGCACGTCACTGCCCATACAACACCTCTCAGTAATTGATGGATGCGATTAGACACCCCTATAGTGTGCCTCTGATAAGCACGAGGAACATCCTCGAATCTCACATAGTCTGGGATCCCACTTATGAGTCCCTCTAAGTTTCACGTGATTCTTTCCTCATCGCTTCCCTCGCCATGAGGGGCCGCCTCAAAATCTTGTGGGACCCTCCGAGCTATGGGGGAATCCCCGCAGGTCTCTCTGGTCCAACATTTGCAACACATGAGTGGATATCAGAACACATGTATATAAAAACCAAAAAAACCATAATACTTATAAAATACAAAAAATGATTTTTTACCTCTGTCCTTGTCCCAAGGTCCCCTTCCAAAAGTGGAAGATCTGGATCCTCCCTGAAATCAGTGCCGGTATATGGCCAATCCTCTATCACGATGACTTTTCGATGCAACCAGTCAAAGAACTCTGTTTTCCACGACATGTGTTGACTACCTCCTGATTGACGCATCAACTCCGCCCAACGGACCATCCGTGGCTCTCATGCTGGTGGCATAGGTACAACCACCTCCTGGTGCTGGAATATCGTTAACCATTCCAGGATGAACGATATCAAGATGGACCCATACCCAAACTCTTTCAGCTTTCCATTTTTGCATTTGGTTAGCTAGTGTTTTATGTTGATTGTCACCGCTTTCGCCTAATTGAAAATTGTCAGAGCCATGCAATCTACAGCCAATTGGAGTTGTGTCTTTGTAGCTTCATGGGGAGCCTGAGACCCGAAAACCCAAGTAATGGTATGTATCACTACTCTCAATGGTAATTCAGGCATTGTTTGAATGTCTAGCTTGCCACTCTTAGATGCTTTCTTTGCTCCATGACAAACTCTATCAATCAACATACCAATGCTCTCTCCAAGAGCCCGAGTACTTGTCAGCAGTGGTTGCTCTCTCCTTCGCGAAAATTCAGTTATGAAGTAAATATCCAGGACTTCTATCTCCAATTCCTGATCGTGAATGATGAATATCTCTCGAACAGTCTCCCATACATTGATCAAGTATTGTAAAAACTCTAGCTGAGCTCTTAGACATGGGGTCATAAAGAATTTTAGGAGCCCACAATTTCCCAGGGCATTCATGCATGCATCATTCTCCATGGCTTGTTCATCCTCTTCCCCATGATCTCTTTCTTTCCACTCTATCACCGTTTTAGCTGTTGATTCTCCCTACAAAACCAAAATGCAAGCTTCCATTAGCCATAGGGTTAAAGTTTAAACCGTTTGGGCCAAGCATTTTGTGGAAATTTTGACAATTTTTTTAGCGGGGTGTTCGGCGTTGCTATTTTGCCAATAGAAACGTTAAAAATCACCTTCCCGTGCGAAAAATTTGGGGTTGGGAGTGACTCCATGCACAGAATCTGCACCAATTACCACGACCAAGTTTTTTCAAAATCCTCCCCAAAATGCATCAAACCATGAAAGCACATAAGCAATGAATGAAATTTCAGGAGAAGTTCAGAGCTCCTACCTGGAAGAAACAGATTCGTTAGTGACCTCTTGGATTGCCTGGAGTCAGCTCCCCAAGTTCACAATGGAAACCGGTAAAAATGCTCAAAAGAAGGTGAAAAGGTAAAAGTTAATTGTTTTTACTATTTTCATTGTTTTATAGCCTTTTCTAACCCTAATTAGGTTTTTGGACACATTTTTCAATTATTTTTTATTATTTGTCTCGAAATGGGTTTTACGTTTGTTTCTTGTGC
Source organism: Pinus albicaulis (assembly GCA_034641835.2). NCBI lineage: Eukaryota > Viridiplantae > Streptophyta > Pinopsida > Pinales > Pinaceae > Pinus > Pinus albicaulis. The sequence goes on from JAXQQM020073507.1 coordinate 34,365, forward strand.
AGCAACAGGTCCTAACATTGGTGACGATGAAGGAGCAAGTTGTATTTTATTACTTTTTTGGACTCAGTAAAAACACGAAAAAGTCACCCCCTGGTGTCATCTTTCAGCTCTTTTCTGACTCTCAAATATTGAAAAGATTGCTGAGACTCTTGTCATTTTGAACTCGTTAAAGGTTGTGAAACGTCATCTACCCAGTATACGTTTAACCCTTTTTCGGGCTAGGACAGATTACTTACGAAAAATGAATACCTTAGTCGAACATGGCTAAGAGGTTCTCTCAGGTATTATTTTCTACCTTTTCAGATCTAAGAGACTACCTATGAAAAGGGACCTTCTGGAGTTTTCTTTTCCACTTCTTTTCAGACTCTCTAAACATGAAAAGACGTCGATGTCAGACTCGTTAAATCTAATTGACATTGGAAACCATCATCATGATGTTACCAAGTTCCTCCTTCCTAGGGCTCGTAAAATGTACTAGGATGGATTTTTCTGAAGGGAAAACTTACATTACAAGCATATGCTATCCCCTTCAAGCTTGTTTCCAAAAATAATTGGGGTACTCGACAGAAATGGTGGGGGAAAATGGAACTAGTTGTCAGTTGTGTTGACAGTATGTCGCTCTTGAACATGACACTTGTTTGTAGTTCGTGTTGTGTTGGGGACATCCCCCATTCGTCATTTTTCCTCCATGGGTTTGGATGATCCGTTTTGACCTCTTATCTGCTCTTTGTCTCTTCACCATGACCCCAGATCCCTTGATGTCAAATACTGGCAAATTTCGGAGTTTTGTAGCCAATATGTTCAAGAGAAGTTCCTTCTGCAGTTTTCAGTCCTTGATCCTCTGTTTATTCTTGATTCACCATCATCTTATTCCTCTGTCTCATTTCGATGATGTGGGAAACATTGTGGCCCTCCTTTGATTGATCACTTCTTGTTGACTTCAGCTCATTATCCAGGAAGTTGATGTAGAGACTCCCTTCTGGTACCTTAGAGCTTGCATGCCTCAATGGCAAGTTCTTCGCACTTAATGATAGGTTCTCATCATTGGCCTTCGATCGGGTGATTTCATAGAAGTTCGATTCTAGCTCATTGTTCACATTCCGTGGACTGTACTAGCCGTACCTTGAGAACCATTGTCATTATTGGTGGTTTCTCTCGCCCCTGTTAATGACTCTCATCATTGGCTACTAATCAAGTGACTTTCTTGCATGTTCGACTTTGGCTCATTCATTCACATGCCTGAATTTGTACTTTTTCAGGTCGAGATGGAGCACAAGACCCTGGGTTTTGTCTAATGAAATCCAGGCTGCAGGATGATTTGGTTTATCATGACTATATGCATGACTATTTTGATCGGATGGCTGCAACCATACCTGATTATATTTAATGATCCTTCTCACTGGATGGTTGTGTCCATACCTTGGATCTTATTACATGTTCTCTATTATGGATGGCTGCACCCATACCACATATTCATGTATCAGAGATATCAATTGTACTTGATCTTGCATTTCCTCTGACGACAATGTTTTGGATCGAGTACGTTTTCATAAATCATTTCACCCCTCCCTCTCTCTCGAACTTCATGGTTTAGGGGGCATCTGTTACACAACATTTTGTCACCGTCCCTGCATTCCCCATCCCAAATACTCGAGAAATATTAGCATGATCCCTGTGTATTGTCACACATCACAATGAATGTTATTGCATCCCTTAACATGTCAGGGACACAATCTCTATTGACCATTCCTGAAGTTGACCCTTTAAAACATATGCTTTTGGGTTGGTGCGATTGTGTAGTTATGGCCTCGTGCTGATTACCAGATTTACACTGGGCCTCGCACTATGGTCACTCTGTCTATGAAGAGCACCCGCGCTGAGCTACTTTTGGAAGGTTTTTTAAATATGGAAATGAAGCTTTTGAGATGTAATAGCTTTGTGAGTGGAGTCATGGATGTTTGTTCGACTGGATGGGGTCAATTTTCTCCCTTTTTCCTTCTATTTCCTACAAAAATGCAACCTCCTAAAGGGATAGACCTTCCCTCCACCATACGTGGATCCCAAAGCTCATCCTCCACTCCTATAAGTCCCTCTTCATTCCATTGAATCAGCTAGCCAAAGATAGCTAGAATAGACCAAGAGCTGATAGCAGAGAATAGTCCATAGTTGAGAGAGAGTTTGAGCCTTTTGCCTCATTGAGCCAATCGACGAACGGATGCTTTGGAGATGTTCCCAACTAAACCCATCAAAATATGTCTAAAATTTCAAGGCACAGGTTGTAAAATACCTTCTCTATATATTAATATGACATGGTTGATTTCTAGTTCCATCTTTGTTTATGTTAGTATTCAAAGTTTCTAACTCTCCCTGACTAGTTGGATAGTTGTAAATGAATATATATGTTCGTATGATGTTAGTGTTTGTTTGATATTTGTGTAGGTATGTAAACGTCACTACATCAGGAGAGAAAGGATTGAAGGACAAATATCGAGTGATAGATGCAACATACTACATCAAAAGCGCTGGATTGAGGTAGGAAATCTGTTCCAATCCATATTTCATTTGTAAACTAGGAATTTAGAAACCAGCATGCTCCCTTGTTGCTAGACCCACCCTAGGGCTAGAGGGATTTCCTCTGACCACAGAGGGGATTTTCCTTCACAACAACTTGTAATAGTTAACTGAGTGTGATAAACTCAGTTAGCTCATGTATTTCGAGTTGAGGGTGGTTGGTGAGGCATGCAGAGCAATTCTACTAGTTATGGAATTCGAGTTGTAGTTGGTGCATTAGTTTAATGCATGTATAATCAGTTAACTCATTTAGGTGAGTTAGAGTCAATTTAAATAGTTGTAACTGTTTGTTGTACTAGTGAGAGATCAAGTGAATTAAATATTATTTAATTCAAAATCAGTGGTTTTCCATGCAACTGATGATTTACTAATAATAGCTGCATGCATTTTAGTTCCAGTGGAGACCCATTTGAGACAAAGGTGAAAGGGAGGTTAAATATTAGTTGTGTGATTAGTAGGTTGCTTACAACCAACCAAACATCCATTGGATTTCCCATGATCCTTGCACAGTATTGGAAGGCCAAAATTCCTAAAGAATAGGGATTGTATTAATCAGGAATTGCACAAGCAAGGCGGGCTATTTAGAACCTGAGAATTGGCTAAGTGTTAGTCAGTTTTACAATGTGAGACAGTTATCAGAGTGATTTTCCATTGCAATTGTTTCATGATTCCATGGTTAATATACAATAGAAGATAAAGGGGTTTTGATCAACAAGCTTTCTCCAGGAAATTATCTGTGTTGTAGTTTTATTTGATTCTTTCTTTGCTTCATGTGATTGGTGATTGTGTTTAATTTCTGCAATTGATTTGTAGAAGTGATTCGGTATCTAGATTTAGTACATTGTTAGATCAGATTGAATCCATTGATATACATATGTTTGTATAATTTATACATGGTATAAGAGAGCTCGGGAAATCACTATAATAGAGGATAAGTTGAGTTTGTGACTGAATAGAATTCGAATTAGTAGAAGACATTCTTGGTGCTACAGGTGATTCAGGATCGAAATGGCTTTCAATGGCTTGATATTGGAGTATGAACTCGAGGGCAGCTCTAACAATATTGCTTGGAAATACAGTATGGAGGAAGTACTGGAGGAAAATGGGTTGAAAGAATTCATTGACAATGATGTTCCCAAACCTGCTGTAACAGATGCTACAAATCTTGATGCCTGGAAAAAGAAGATTGCAAAGGCGAGGGTGATCTTATTAGAGGGAGTACGAGACCATATTGTCTCAAGTCTCCATGGAAAAGTGACACCATATGCAATGTAGAAATATTTTACAGATCTATTTGAGAGCAGCAGTGATCATAGAAAATTGGCACTAATGGATAAAATTAGGAAGATCAAAATGGAGAAAGGAAACTCCATGCCAAAATATTTAACAAAGTTTTTCCAATGTCAGGATGAGCTTGGGAGCGTCAACATTACTGTCATTGATGATGATTTGGTGAGCCTAGCTCTTTTAGGACTTCCCAATAGTTGGCATAATTATCAAGATTCTGTCAATGGAAGGGAAAAGTTTCCAGATTGGGAATGACTTTGGTCGGATTTGGTGCAAGAAGAATTCAGGCGGAATACCAGAGATGGATCTTCATCTAAGAATGAAGATGAAGAATATTATGCTTTGGATACCAAGCTGAAGAAAGGGAAAGGAAAGAAATTCCATTCCAATTATGAGTCCGATAAAGATGGCAAGAAGCGTGACATGTCGAGAGTGAAGTTTTTTCACTGTCATGAGCATGGACAATATGCCACTAATTGTCCACAAAAGAAGAAGAACAAGAAGGCTTCAGGATCTATAGCTGATGAGGCTTTGGCCTCGCAATTTGAGCTTGAATTCTCGCTCATTGCATGCATGGTGTCAAGTGAAATGGGATTAGTGTGGTACTTGGATAGCGGTGCTTCCTTTCACATGACAAGAGAAAAAGAACTTTTCAGTAGCTTGGAGGAGACTGACCTCCAGATGCATATTGAAATGGGTGATAACGGGCAGTACAGTGCTACCGAGATTGATAACATTACCTTCCATAGATATCCAGGTAAACCATTTCAATTAAAATATGTAATTCATGTACCAGGGTTGAAGAAAAATTTAGTCTCAATTGCAATGTTGGAGGATAGAGGCTATGATGTTGTTTTCAGCGAAAGAAAATCTTTCCTGCAACACACAACAGGTCAAGACAAGAAGATTGGGATTTAAGTTAAGAATCTCTATAAACTTGATGTATATGGCTATGCATCATTGATGGGTAAGGCAGACAAAGTAGTGAGCCAAGATGAGGGTGAATTACGACCCAGGAGATTGGGTCCTCTTCACCATGGATCCTTGAAGGTTATGAAACAGATTTATACGAGAATTCCTAAGGGTACACTTGCACAGTCAGACACATGCAAGGGATGTATTATGAAAAAGTATGCAAAGGCCACTTTTCATGAGAAGGAGAACCGAGCCTCAGAGATCCATGGGAGAGTTCACTCACATGTGTATGGAAAATTCGCTATTGCTTTGACAGCAAAGCATAAGTACTATGTGATATTTGTTAATGAATTTTCTCGAAAATGTTGGATATACTTCATGCAGAAGAAAGATCAGATGTTCTCAAATTTTCTTGAGTTCAAAGCACTGGTGGAGAAAGACACAGGGAAGCATGTGAAGGTTATTAGGAGAGACAATGCTGGTGAGTACATCTCTAATGAATTCAAAAACTTCTGCAACAAAGAAAGAATTCAGAGAGAATTAATTCCGCCTCACAACCCACAATAGAATGGGGTCGCAGAAAGAAAGAATAGAAAAATTCTGGGAGCAGCACGAGCGATGTTTCATGATCAGGGCCTATTGTTTCATTTGTGGGCGAAGGCATGCAACACAACGGTATTTGTGAAAAACTATTTTCCTCATCGGATACTTGGTATGAGTACACCAGAAGAGGATTTTACTGGTAAGAAACCTGACGTTTCACTTTTTAAGATTTTTGGCTCATCTGTTTATGTGCATGTGACCAAAGATGCCAGGAAGAAGCTGGAACCAACAACTGAGATTGGGATATTTTTGGGGTAAAATGAAACTACCCACAACTATCGGGTGTATTTTCCAAATAGCAGAATTATTGTTGTGCAACGGGATATAAAATTTGATGAGGAGAAAGCCATGCGATTTTCCCTTGAGAGGGAGCTAGATTTTCATGTAGAGGAGGAACTCTTAGTTCCAAAGGATGAACCTCAAGATGTGAAGAAGCCACATGCGAAGGATCATGGAGTGGCAGAAAACACTCATGCAAAGCCATCCACCAGAAATGGTAGAAGGCGCACCACCGAAGCTAATAGATTGAGACTTGATGTAGCAAAAAATGTAGGAGCCCCTACTTCACTGCACAGACAGAGATAGTCTCTAGATAGGTTTACTGGATACATGGCTCTTATGAGCAAGTGTATTGTGACATAACCATATTCCTTTCAGGAGGCAGTGCAACAACCAATTTGGGTTGATTTTATGGTAGAGGAGTATGACTCCATCATCAAGAAAAGTGCATGGGATATTTTTCCAAGACCAGATGGTAAATCAGTGGTTGGATCTAGATGGATTTACAAGGTAAAGCAAGCTATTGATGGGCGTGTGGAGAAGTACAAGGACATATTTGTGGCCCATGGATTCTCACAAGTTGAGGGGATTGAATATGATGAGACGTTTGCACCAATCACGAGGAACTCTTCCATTAGATCTATCCTTGCACTCTCAGTGCAGATGGGGTGGTGCATTCATCAGATGGATGTGAAAAATGTGTTTCTCAATGGAGTTATTGAGGAAGAAGTGTACATAGAGTAGCTAGAAGGTTTCAATATCTTTGACAGTGATTCACATGTGTGTCGACTCAAGGGAGAACTATATGTGTTGAAGCAAGCACCTTGTGCTTGGTACACTCGGATTAATAGCTATTTCACTGGTTGGGCTTCACCAAAAGTGAAGCAGATGCAAACCTGTACCAGATTGTTGTTGATGGTAAGCTTTTGACACTACAAGGAAAATACCCTCTAGTGGATGTTTTTGAGGAACCTCTTATAAAAATAGCCCATACATATGTTTGTAGGGGAGGTTACTAGAGGAGGTTGGCAGGTGGAGGTTTTTGCAGATGATTTTTGTCCGGTGTGTTTCTCATCCTACACCGCACCGGTACGTTCCACTAGAAAAACATCGATGCATACTACAAATTGTTACACTGGAGCATAGTGCTCTCCATAAAAACTGACCTGGTGCATCTAATTACTGTAGTGCATTGGTGCTCTACACATATTCAGTCCCGGTGCATCCTAAAACCCCACGCCAAAACTGAAACATCTCGGTGCGGTTGGAAGAAACCGCCTGGTGCGCCTCAAAAGCTCGCGCACCGATACAAGGTTAAATAAAAAAAAAAAAACATTATGGCCAAAAATCCACATTTTTCACTTTTTAGTGCTCCAGAGCTCTCAAGCACCGGTGCAAATTTACCTTGTGTGAGGTGCCCTGCCATTGGTGCTCCCATTGCACGCACTGTTGTTGTCCATTGCCCACTATCTCCATTTTGAATTTTGAAAAACGGTGGGAAAATTTAGTTTTTCAAATTCTACAGAAAATATGCCTCCTCAAAACCCAAATGTACATGCATTTTACTTGTTTTTCCATAATTAAACTTTTGCACAGATTAGTTTTGTAAAATAACTTAAAATTCACCATTTAAAAAAAAATAAAATAATAATTCTCGCGCGGTGCGCTCGAGCCATTTGGCTCGCACCAGTTCATGGTGCTACCAGTAAACTTACAAGCCACACTACAACTGGTGCTAATGGTATCCATACTGGTTCTGGTGCGATACCGAAATGGCGCACCGTGCTTTTTTAAAATTACAGAAATGGCGGTGCAGTCGGTTACCCAGCCGCACCGTTGACCATGTCCAATTTTGGGAGGGCTGTGTGTTGACCAAAACATGTGCCCTGGGGCGGATATTTTGGTCAGCGTACCGCCCTCCCGAACTTAGACATAGTCAACGGTGCAGTCACATAAACGACCGTACAGTTGACCATGTAGTGATGTCAGGAGGGTGGTGCGGTGCCTAAACTATATGCCCTGGGGCCTATAGCTTGGTCAACGCACCGCCCTCCTGATACTGGTACATATTCAATGGTGTAGTCAGTTATACCACCACACCGTTGACCATGCAACGATGCCAGGAGGGCGGTGCGCTGAGGAAACTCTCCGCCTTGAGGCAAGTAGTTTGGTCAGCGCACCACCCTCTCGAATTTGTACATAGTCAACGGTGTGATCAGTTAAACGACTGCACCGTTGACCATTAGCTAATGTTTGGCGGTGTGTTGACAAAATTATTTGCCCTGGGATGGATAGTTTAGTCAATGCATTGCTTGAGAAAGTACAGGTCATGATGTGTGGTGCGCTGCAAATTTCCAAGCGCACCGTGGCCAGTGCGTGATAAAAACAGACACACTGGTACCGGTGCATGATTGTTTTTTTGGGCGCACCAACTTTTTTTTTTTCAAAAAAAATTACATATATATATTTTCAAATACATGTCTCATTTAATAAAAAAATTATATTTAATATGTGAATCATTCAACAACATCAAAGGAGAGAAGAGAGGGAACAACAGCAACATATGGCAGACCAGTATAATGTGGCTCGCCTGTGGGAGGCACGAGAGAGGGAGAGAGATATCTACCCTCGCCCTATTATAGCAGCCACCCAGGTGTTCCTAAGGGAGGTAGGCCTCCTAAAGTTCTATGAGGAGGCTACATCCCTGAAGGGGTGGGTTATTGCGATAGCTTATCATCAGGTGGAATTCCCATCAACAAGCTTTTCGGGTTGGTCCTAACTAGTGGTACGCATCCACTAAGGAGGACATCTATTTTATTACTGGCCTATTGAGGAGAGGGCAGGATTTTCCCTCGTTCGTAGAGGTCCCCGTCGGCTATGCATCAGGGAGTCAGTTGGTGTACTCCTAGAGATACATTAGCGCTAATATACTGTCCCCTGTAGATTTTCAGGTCTCTGGTGGTCAGTTACGGATTGCTTCATTTGGTGGAGAGGAGGTGAAGTGCCTCTCACTACTGATTTCAACCATTTCACACCATACAAGTGATGAGAAACCCATTATTTTCCCGATTTTATTTTATGTTGATTCTTTATTACAGGCGCCACGACTTGTGAGGTGGTCTGCTATTTTTTCGCAGAAGTTCTATACAACTTTAGATAGATGTCGTGCTCAGGCACAAGGGAGGGTTAAATTCCCTTTTGCTTCAGAGATATTTTGTTTATTTTTTTAGAGGTTTCTAGAGAGGAGGCCTACTTTTGTTCCACAGCCATGTAGGCCGATGTTGCATGTACAGATGAAGAGTCAGAATTTTCTACGAGGATATCGCATGATGCACTGGAGTTTCTAGCCAGTGTTGATGAGCATGCCTTCATTCTGGTCCCCTATACGTATGCTGGTTTGGATTGGCGAGGGTGTGCCAACATCCTCTTCACAAATGATGTGTCGCCGGATGATAGAGGTAATATTAATGTTTTCTTTAAATTTATTCTAACATGTTCTTTAACTTGTTTTTATTAAACTATTTAATGAAATTGTCTAATTATTGTTGCGTGCTTATGTATATTTTGCAGACATTGTGTCATTTGATGGTGATGAGATGCCACCACCACAAAATGATCCAGGTGTAGATCCTAATGAGGATCAGGAGATGGCAGATGCCGAGGATCAGGCTGGTGCAGACAGACCTGGTCCCCATGTTGCGTAAATACTGACTGGTGTGAGGTGTAGGCCTAACACTAGATGTGGAGGAGGGACTCAGACCGACCACTATTAGAGAGATACATGCCGATAATACGCTGATAGCAATGTGGAGAGGCATGCCACGTGATATGTTGACCTTGATGCGGCATGTCGTAGGAGCTACCAGCTTAGTGGTGCAGTTGAGGAGGGTCATTTGACGTAGGCATGGTCGAGACGCGGTACGTCGACAGTCGAGCAACGACACATCATCTGATGATCACGATCATGTGAGTGATCATCGTTCACCTCATGCCACAAATGAGCAGCCTGCAACATCGACCAAACAATCATGATCATGAGCAGGCTGGACCATCCACGTTGAGTTAGCATTCTTAGCCTGCAACATCCAATAGTCATGATCATGAGTAGGCTGGACCATCAGCATCGAGTCATCATGATCAGTAGCCTGCAACATCTAGAATTACTCATGATCATGAGCAGGCCGGACCATCCATGTCGAGTCATCATGAGCAGGAAATTGACCATGATCAGCATGAGGCACCACTAGATCAGCAGGCACATTATGATCGACATCTATCTGAGCTTGTCGAGGTTGCACCATTGACTAAGTAGGCCTCGACTAGTACTACTATTGATGATGTACCACCAGCTGATATTTGACATTTATGTTACAGTTGTATATTTTTGACATTATACAGTTATATATATATATATATATATATATATATATATATATATATATATATATATATATAGTCCATGTATTTTATGTTCATGTTGCAGTTGTACTTAATTTACATGTTGGTGATCATCATGATGTGTATATTGTTAGGTCATGTTAGATATGTTCATTTAATGTGCAGCTTGCATATAGATGTGTATGTGATAGCAGTTATTTGACATGAGATGTATATTTGATGTTTGTGTTGTGATGATGTTATACAATTCTTGTGTTTTGCTAGATGATCATGAGCATGATGATTAGATGATGTTAGCGAATTTGAATGTGTTTTTTAGTCGAATATGATGTTTTTACGATGGTTATCATGATCGTGATGTTTATTTTTAATATTAAATCATGATATTTATTACATATCATGTCGTGATTGTAATTGAAATTGAAATTTTAATTGTATGTAAAATTGTAATTGTAATATTTAATTTATTGTGAAATTATTGTAATTGTATATATGTAAAATTCTAAAATTGTAAATGTAAATTGTATGTAAATTCTAAAATTGTAATTGTAGTTTTAATTTTAATTGTAATTGTATGTAAAATATTTATAAAATTTTAATTGTATTAATGTGAAATTATTGTAATTGTATGTGAAATTGTAAAATTGTAATTGTATGTAAAATATTTGTAAAATTTTAATTGTATTAATGTGAAATGATTGTAATCGTATATATGTAAAATTCTAAAATTGTAATTGTAAATTTTATGTAAAGTTCTAAAATTAAAATTGTAATTGTATGTAAAATTCTAAAATTGTAATTGTATGTGAAATTGTAAAATTGTAGTTGTAATTGTAATTGTAAATAAAATTCTAAAATTGTAATTGTAATTTTAATTGTAATTGTATGTAAAATATTTGTAAAGTTTTAATTGTATTAATGTGAAATGATTTTATTAAAAAATTTAAATTTGTAAATTTGTAAATAATTGTAAAATAATAATATAGAATAATATGAATTTTTGTAACATAATAAAGTTTAAAAAATAATGCAAATAAATTCATGTACTTTAGAATTATCATTATTTTATTATAATCTTACATACAAAAAAAAAAGAACTTTATATAGTACGTCATTGTTCTCGAGAAATTAAGTATAAATGGTGAAATAACATATGTACCATATCACTCTCAGTTCTCATGATCACCCTCATTATCTTCTAGCTCACTTGGCATGATAACACTATTGTTCTCGAAAATATGTTTTGACCTAGGGGCATGTCTCAATACGAACCACCAATCCCTATCCAACACATCTAGGTAAAAAAACACCTGGTTGCAGTGTTTAGGGAAAACATGGGGCTCCTTAACTTCATCCCACATATTTCTAGAGTTCATACATATCAGCCTACTATCACGATCTTCCTTTACATTATTCCGATCAAAGGTGTCCCGCCACTTGCACCTAAAATAACACATTGGAAAGAAGAGAAATCCACTTCAATGATCTCTTATATCTTTCCGATGTAACCTAACATCCCTCGTACTAGGTTTTGATCACGATGGCTAGATCAACTAGATTGATCGAACTCGACTTCCACTCGACAGTCTTGTGCCATGTGTCAATCATTGGCATTTTCTGTGTGAAAATGGTGTCCATATGCCAACATAGATGGGAACAAATGCACCTATAAAAAAGTTAAAAAACATAGTATCATGTGCCTTATAATAACCCAACTATTAAAATATGAAATATAGATGTAATTACATTTGAAAGGTGAATTATTAAGTTTCAAATGTACATAATTAAATAGATTATTACTGAGTGGGTGCACCCAATCCCTACGTTTAGCGCATCCTGTTCAACACGCGGGTAACAACTGGTTGCACCGTATTTCTCTCTAACTTGGTCAACAACCCAATTGTTGGGGCATATTTTTGGCATATTTTCTTTTAAATGATCAGGATAAGGCACACTTATACCATTAAACCATTTGAATTCTTTCCTGTCACTATCCCATTTCATCCTCTTTTGTTCATACAATGTGACCCAAGGTTGTGTCGCTTCGGAATCATAAAGAACGAATTTATTGATTGCTTCAATTTTTGCATTCGCTGATAAAATCAAACCAACATATAGTACATATGATATCAAAATATTCATTATATCGAAGTTCAACATGAATATTTACTTTGTGTAAATTTGAAAAATTATAAGCGTCTTTTTCCATTCGTTTGGAGTAGCTCCCCTTCTCTTTTGTCTTCATCCCTTTCATCATCCCAAATTACCACACCTAGTATGTTGTCATGAGCTAATTGGAATATTCATTTTTGTTTTATTACTTTTTTTAAAGAATAAAAGAGAAAAGGAGGTCCATAATACTCCTTAATAATGAATAAATCAATGCCAAATGTGAAAAGGCTAAATCTTGGCTATTAAATCAAGCACCCTTAGGTGTGAAAGGGGCTGGAATATTTTGACTGGGTCAACCTTGACCAAATCTACAATGTTGTCAAGGAGGAGTGGCCATCAATGAGGCACAGTGCAGTTTTAGATGGAGATGCCTTGTGTGAAAGAAGTGATCTCATTTGAAGTGTTTGAGGGTTTGCAAGCTCTTGTCTTATAAAAGGAAGGGGATGGTAGCATTAGAAGGTTGTTGATGTTTATCATATTTCTGAATATATTGTTTGTTTAGACATATATTTTCCTCTTGTTGTTTAGCTAAGATTGAATGTTGTTTAGCATTGGGTGTTCCTGATTGGGAATCCCACCTCTTCCCATTGAGTAGCTCTTGGGAGAGTTTGTATTGCATTGTCCATTGTCTGGCTTAGGGCCAAGCTTCTTCTTTCAACTACAATGCAGATCCTATTGAGGGTTTGGCTGTTTTTGCAAGCTGCAGCAAGTGGAGACTAGATCTTTCAAATCTAGGTCATTTCAGTGCTCCTTTTCAATGGAGGAGGTTTCCAATTCAGTGGGAGGACAGTATTGGAGTGCTTGAGCATAATTTTCAGATCTGGGTAGGAGGCCAACCTCATTTTGATCCCTACAGCGCATTATAGATCTAGATCGACGTTATTCCTGTAGGTGCAGTTGTAGGGTGGTTCAACGCACCATTTGGAGAGTGATTTTCAAAGTGTTGGGGATCTGCCCTTCACTTTGGATATCTGTTGGAGGAGGCTATTCTATTGCCTATATTAGTTTAGCCACACTTTCTAGATCTGTAATTTTCAGTAGATATGCAATCTTAGATCTAAGATCTACATCTTGTACTTGTGTTTTGCTAAAAACCCCAAGGGGGTTCTTTAGAGGAGCTTGTATAGTGCATGGATCTTATATAGATCTAAATTTTTATGCACTTATTTTCTCTATATCTGATGTGTAATCTACAACTGTTGAAAATCCAATAAAATAACGTTGTAAGGCTTTTCTAGTCTTTATATATGGTTGCAGCACCTCATTTTGAGGGATTTCCTTCATTGGAGACTTGTATTTTATTGTTATGCATCTTATGGGCCACTTTTTACATACATTTTGCTGTTGTAATAACAAATGAAATGTCTCCATATTGGCCTCCTGCTTTATAAAATATGATCTGGGTTATTTTCCTATCTTTTTGCATTGTATTGTTTCATTCCCCATTTGGGAATATTACAGTGGTATCAGAGCATCATCTTGGCACATCCTGTGCATTCTAAAAAGCCAGTATGTCTTTTGAAGAAGGAGAGCCTTTTACTGACAGAGAGAAGAGGTATCAAAAGAGAAGACACAGAAATTTTTATTACACAAATAATAATGAAGACAAGGGTAAAGCCCCTTTATCTGGAGGTGAAGATGAAGGGAAGGATTTCCCTAAGATCCTTCTTAGAGCCATGCAAGACCTTGCTAGAGAGATTAAAGAGATGAGAATGGATAGAATCAAGGAATCCCCTAAATGATTTCATCTTGGAGAAGGCTCTGGCATTTCTCATCATTAGAATGATCAACTAGTGCATCAGCCACAAGTTTCCCAACAGTCTACCATGCCTACATTTTTTGGCTATGGGAAATGAAGGGTTTCAAGAGCATGAATCCCTTGAAGACTATTTTGAAGAATATGAGTCTCAAAATCAGAGATTCAAAGATCACTTGATTTTTCACGAGTTTTTTCAAATAAAGGACAATAGAAGACCAAGGCATCATCATAGAGGTGGTGGATTCATTTAGAATCATGATCGACACTACACTATGGGCAGATTCTTTTTACCCAATTTTGATGGGTCATCCAAGTGTTCTGCCAAATCTTGGGTAGAAAAACTTGACATCTACTTTCAGCTGAACAAGGTTCCAGAGATGGAAGCTATCAAGATTGCAGCGCTACATATTGAAGGTGAAGCACATGACTGGTGGTTCCATGGCTTGTCTACATTCGGTTATGCCAATGTGATTGCTTATTCAGAGTTCACTAGAAGGATGGTGGAAAGATTTGATAAAAGAGATCCAGAGGCACCATTCATGAGCCTTGCAAAGTTGAAACAATCAGGTAATACAAATTATTACATCTCTGAATTTTTAAGACTTTCTATTATGGTTCCTGATTTGTTTGCAGCAAGAAGGGTGTACATGTTCATTGATGGTTTAGATGAACCTCTTCATGGGTTGGTTAAATCTACCAAGCCCACTACCCTACATGATGTTATTGAAAGGGATAGAGACCTTCAATATACCTTGCCAAAAGCAAAGGAAAATTTTTAGCATAAACCATCTTTTCCTTCAAAGGGAAAGGAAGAAAACGTTGCTCCTTCAAAGGAGAGCTCATACAAGAAACCTCTTGATGATGATGTCTAGAGAGATCGAAGAAGAAAGAAGCTTTGCTTCACTTTCCAAGAATCATGGGAACCTGGACATAAATGTGCAGCTGGAAAAGCACATTACATAGAGGTCTTCTTAGATGATGCGGAGGAAGAATAAGATGAACCAAGGATAGGTCACAATTCTGACACTGCAGGAGGAGAGCCAATACCATCAGGAGATGGGAATGGAGCATTTTATCCTATTGGAGGGGCTCTTGCATATTTTAGAGGAGTACCTAAGTACTTTACCTTAAGAGTTCAAGGTTCCATCTTGAATCAGAGGGTTTCTATTTTGATTGAGAGTGGGGCTACCCACAATTTTATTGATGCCCAACTAGTGCAAAGGAGGGCAGTACCCACTTATGCTTTTGAGGGATTCTCTGTTTTGGTCCCAAGAGATAGAAAAATGCAATGCATGCATTATGTCCCATCCTTATCAGTCACCATGGGGACATATACATTGATTGATCACTTCTTTTTGGTTGACATACCTAACACCAATGTGATATTGGGTGTTCAATGGTTGATTACTTTGGGGAAAGTCACCACTAATTGGGAGGCTTTGCAAATGGAATGGGTGGATAAGAATAGTGGTGAGACTCAAATGATCAAAGGCATGCATACATATCCCTCACATATAACTTCTACATAGAAATCAGAGACGGATTATGGAAGCAAGGAACTTACAGTCCCATCTATTATGCTCATGAGATTGTTGCATGGGACACTATTATTTAGTGGAAAACCACCTGGGAGGCCACTTGATTTAGATCTTGTGGGAGATGTATCACAACATAATGCTCCAAGAATAGATCCAGGTGGGATGGGAGCATTGGAAGACAATGATACAATGCTGGGAGTCTTGGGTAGGCTCAAGGAGGAAGGAGATATCCCAACATCATCATTACCCACTCTCATTTCATATTCTACACTGTGGGAGGAGATGCATGGAAGGAATGACCTTCCAACATATCCCTTTGGCATGGGATATTTCAAGGAGGAGAACAACCATATGACAAACATTTCTATTGATAGATCATTAGCATTGTCACTATGGGAGATTGATCCATATTAGGAATCCCAGTTGTTGGTGGATTATTCCAAGGATCTGTATACATGCATGATACTTGATGACCAGCTACATGAAGAGGGATATTCAGTCCAATAAGGAGTCATCTATTATCATGGTAGGATATTATTATCTAGAGCCTCCAAGCTCAAGGAGAAGTTACTACAAAGTGCCTATTAAGAGTTCTGTTTCAGCCACACATATTCCATGAGATTCTACAACATCATCATGAGAAGCTACACTTGGAAGGGCTTTGAAGGAGAACTATATCAACATTTTCTAAGATGCATGAACCATGTGGAGATGGGGCAACAACATAACTCTATAAAGGATTTAATTCAGCCATCTCTTTCTCTTTTTGAGGAAGGGGATAGATCTATGCACCACTCCATTTGTTTAAGGAGGAATTTTGGTGAAGAATATTCTCATGTAAATAATGTTTCATTTGATTATTGTTTGCATTATTTCACCATGTACATGTAGGCCATGACTCCAAGGAGGAGTGTTGTACCTTATAAACTTCATGGCCAACTTTGGGCCACAAAAATTTCTGAACATGGCCACTCCCTTGGAGGACAAAGGGAGATTTTGTTTCATGATGGGTGCATTCCTAAAGCACCAAATCTATCTCACACTCTCAGCCATAGTGAGATGACATGGGCAGTAATTAATTGATGGGGATGTTGTCAAGAGATGCACTGTGTTGGTTCCACATGTGGGACTATGACCCACCTCCATATGCACAAATTTCTGTTTGTATGTATGTAGTTTTGAATCCATACATTGATGATGTACTTGTACTATTTATGGGAATGTATGGAGGGAGGATGCGAGGTATGTATGTGCCCTATGGGATGGAGATTCTCCATGTATCTTATGCTACATGTTTCAGGGAGAAAATTGGGCAAAACATGTTTTTTTCATTTAAGTTATTGTCTCCTTATGGGATGGACTATTTGCATCTCATGAGAACTTTGGAGGAGCAATTCATGGAGGGTTGGATTGGTGAACACTTAGCTTATGGAGGAAGCTTATCACATGTTGGTGTCACCAATGGAGGAGGAGAAGAGTTGCAACACTCACCTTTTCAATTGCTTGAGGACAAGCAATATTTGGGAGGGGAGGACTGTAATATTCCCAATTAGTCATGAACTAATTGGAATATTCATTTTTGTTTTATTACTTTGTTTAAAGAATAAAAGAGAAAAGGAGGTCCATAATACTCCTTAATAATGAATAAATCAATGTCAATTGTGAAAAGGCTAAATCTTGGCTGTTAAATCAAGCACCCTTAGGTGTGAAAGGGGCTGGAACATTTTGACTGGGTCAACCTTGACCAAATCTACAGTTATTTCATGGAGGAGTGGCCATCAATGAGGCACAACACAGTTTAGATGGAGATGCCTTGTGTGAAAGAAGTGATCTCATTGGAAGTGGTTTAGGGTTTGCGAGCTCTTGTCTTATAAAAGGAAGGGGATGGCAGCATTAGAAGGTTTTTGATGTTTATCATATTTCTGAATATGTTGTCTATTTAGACATATATCTTTCTCTTTTTGTTTAGCTGAGATTGAATGTTGTTTAGAATTGGATGTTCCTGATTGGGAATCCCACCTCTTCCTATTGAGTAGCTCTTGGGAGAGTTTGTATTGCAATGTCCACTATCTAGCTTAGGGCCAAGCTTCTTCTTTCAACTACAGTGCAACTCTTGTTGAGGGTTTGGTTGTTTTTGCAAGCTGCAACAAGTGGAGACTAGATCTTTCAGATCTAGGTCATTTCAGTGCTCCTTTTCAGTGGAGGAGGTTTCCACTTCAGTGGGAGCACAATATTGGAGTGCTTGAGCATCATTTTCAGATCTTGGCATGAGGGAAACCTCATTTTGATGCCTACAATGTAGTATAGATCCAGATCTACGTTATTCCTGTAGGTGAAATTGTAGGGTGGTTCAGCACACCATTTGGAGAGTGATTTTCTGAGTGTTGGGGATCTGCACTTCACTTTGGAGATCTGTTGGAGGAGGCTATTCTATTGCCTATATATGTTCAGCCATAATTTCTAGATCTGTAACTTTCAGTAGATCTGCAGTCTTAGATCTCAGATCTACATCTTGTACTTGGTGTTTTGTAGAAAACCCCAAGGGGGTTCTTTAGAGGAGTTTGTATAGTGCATGGATCTGATATAGATCTAACTTTTTATGCACTTATTTTCTCTAGAGTTGATGTGTAATCTACAATTGCTACAGAGCCAATAAAATAACGCTGTAAGGATTTTTCAGTCTTTATATATGGTTGCAACACCTCATTTTGAGGGATTTCCTTCATTGGAGACTTGTATTTTCTTGTTATGCATCTTATGGGCCACTTTTTACATACATTTTGTTGCTGTAATAACAAATGAAAGGTCTCCATATTGGCCTCCTGCTTTATAAAAGATGATCTATGTTATTTTCCTATCTTTCTGCATTGTATTGTTGCATTCCCCATTTGGGAATATTACAGTCGATCTGATTGATGTACTCACTCGCATAATAGAAAGACTCATACGATATGTACCCCTCTGCCATAGACCCCTCAAGTGTTTCCGTTTGTCGAACAAAACCTTTCAATTTCTTCATGTACCCCTCTAAGAAGAACATCCAACGACAAGAAACCACCCCAACTAATTCAGCCTCATCTACTAGGTGGATTAGAAGATGAACCTGCAAGTCCATGAAACTCATCGAAAGTTCCTTCTCAAACATACAAACAATCTCAACAATCTCTTGATGCCACCGTGGAATGTTAGACACATTAATCTTCTTTGACATGATCCAACATAAAAATGTAGATAATTTATATATGGCACGTCCTAGGTCTTGGGGGAATTCATGTTTCACACACCCACGCACGAACAAAAGATAATGACATTGTAAATTTATAAACACGTGAAATAATATACAAAATTAGTTATGTTTTATAATCCCTACATGGGATAAAATTTATTAATATAAAAAATAATAAAATCATTCTTTTGACATTATACATACTCTTAGAAGATTCAAATGGTCATGTGATTTCAACCCTGACAAATGGTCCTCCATCCACGGTGAAGCAGCGTCATAGTGAAGACCCGTATGAAGATGGCACCCTCACACCCATTATAACTTCCTTTGCCAAATAAAGATCATCCTTTTTTTAAATCCATGGGACATCACCTTCTTTGAAATACCATGAATAAGAGGGACCAGCGCTTGCCTATGATCCTGTACTTTCTAATCGTCTTAGCCAATGTTTCTTTTTAGTTTTTGAAGTAATAAGATCTTTCCTAACAACCAATGTGTCACTTTGTTTTGATGATATGTGCCTCCATAAATAATATGAAACATTTTTAAATATATGCATGGGATCCAATAAGCTGGTAATCTTAAGATGCTCCCAATATGGGAGGTTATAAAATATAGATTTCCTTTTCATCCCAATGGGCAATTTCTCAACATAGGTGTCGAAGAATTCTGGATCATCGAACATAGGCTCCCCATTTGAAATGAAAAATTCTATGAAATCCTTCTCCTTCTCTCTCTCATATGCTCTAAGCCCTTTAGCTAGTGTCATTATTGGACGCCTTTGGGTTCTCTCTCGTTTACCATTGAAAGGGGATGCTGCTTTTTTGTAAGGGTGTTTTTCTGGGAGGAATATCCTGGAGCAGTCATAAACTGGCTTTCGTAGGTTGTTGGACCATCTAGCTTTCAGAGAAGGCCCACAACATTTACATCCAAAATACCCTTTTTTTATAATACATGCGAGATTATTGTATACAATTTATATGCATGGCACGTTAAAGAATATCATGAATATCAGAACAATTACAACGAATTAAATAATTAATATGCAAAAGAATATTGTTACGTATATAAATAAATCAATAAACATGTAATTTACTTGAGTAAACCCCCAAGCCTAGATAATCATGTGTCGTGTAAGCACATATGCCATACAATGTAAAACTCCTCTCTGTTGCGATGGGTCTTGATACATCGTATACATTTATCCCATCCCATAATTCCTTCAATCCATCTACCAGTGGTTGGAAGTAGACATCCATATTCTTCACTTGTCTTCTACTAGGGATTATGAGAGCCAACATAAGATGTTCATCCTTCATGAAAAACCATGGGGGGATATTGTTATTGATCACTACTACAGGCCAAACATAATAGTTTGTGTTCTGGAGGGAATATGGGTTGACGTCATCCATTGCTATGTTGAGTCGTAGACTTCATACTTCATCCTTGAATTTTTCCGGCCATGTATCCTTTATATGCTTCATGGTTATTGAATTTGTTGGTATTTTCATAACTCCCAACTCACTTCTATGTGAGGCATTCCATCCCTACAACATAGCTAATTCTTTGCAACGAAAGAGCCTTTGAATCCTTGGGATTATAGGCATGTGCCTCAATATCTTAAAATGAGGACCACGTGATTTACCCATTTTTTTTATTTATCATACCTATCATGCCCACATTTAGGACATATCTATTTGTCTGCATATTCTCTTCTACATATAATACAATCGTTTGGATATGCATGATATGATATGTACTCAACACCCAACATTTCCAACAATTTCTTTGCCTCTTCGCAGCTACCGGGCAATATGTTATCACTCAGAAGAATATTATCTTTTAATAACTTGTAGTTGGTGATCATGGACAATATTAAATGTACATTAATTTCGATATAAATATCAACATTCATAAAATTGACCATTTGTAATGTTCACTGTGTGTTTATATTTCTCAAAATATAAGGGAGGACTTTATGGTTATAACTTACCTCAAAATTTTCGAGAAACATGCATTCGACAAGCCAAACTTTGTTTTCAAGTTCTACAATAACATTTTTGTCCCCAACTAGGTATACTTTGACTGACTGCTAGCTCCAAAGAGAGGGGTGGTGGAAGAAAATTTAAGGATTTCGAAAAAGGTGTCAGCAATATGAGCATCATCCCCTAGTTGATCATCGTTCTGGAATGCATCTAACAACATTGTCTCCATGGCAGTCGTATCCATTAAGTAATCATCCATACCAACCTCTATTTGATTACTTCCATTGCCAGGTTGTGAAGAACTACTATTGTTGTATTCATTCCTAATTGGTGAATCTGGACATAGTGGGAATTGAATAAGTGGTTGATTCAACCATTCTTGGTATTGTTCCTCTCCAATTTTTTCTCTTAATTCAGCCTTCTCTCGATTTGACATTGTCGTGGGGCGCAACAGAAGATTATAGGTAGGCAGCTCATCATCACTAGAATCCTAATAATTTAAAAATATATATTTGAACATGATTAGTACAAAATATTTGATATCAATTAGTAAGCATGTTGAAAATGCATGATTAATTGGTTTGACATTGAAATAATTACATTAATATACCAAACAGTTATTATTACCATTATTGTCCCAGGATTGTGGCTAGAAGATGCAACATTGTTACAATTGGCAGGGTGTAGCGGCTATCCATTTTCATCTACTAAATGCGCCTTGTGGTATGCTGCTCCTGATAATAGCTTTCGATGTTTTGGAGTTGTTTGAATATTTTTTGCATCTGAACTTGATTCTAAATTATCTGCATGAACCTGCAAATTTTTATACATTAATTATAAATTTTATAAAGCTGATTGACATGGATAAAAAATATAAATTCAGTTAGATAATGAAAATATAAATAAAATATGTAATAAATGTTACGTCTCGAGATGGATAGGGAGAACTCCACGATGGACTTTGAGAAACATTATGGAATGAGATGGATTTTGAAGAATTGTCCATTCGATATAATTATGATATTTTCTCCCTGCATTTGACCAAAATCAACAATAAATTTTGGTGTACACACCTAAAAGTAATTTTGGTGCCTTAAAACGGGACTTATTGTTATCGATGCTAATGTATAGGTAACTGCACTGGTGTGTTTTAGTTACTATGCACCGATGCGGTGTTATTAATTGATGCACCAGAGACAAATAGCCGCATATAAAAAAAAGGCACAACTATAATTTTTTAAAGTGAAAAAAAAGCGATAAATTGAAAAATGGGCGGCAAAATATTTTCGAAAATCTAATTTCATAAAACAATTCTTTAAATAGTATGCACTTTTCATTATTTCATTATTTTTTCAAAAAAATTCACAGAGAGATTTGCACGAGACATACTTGGAGGAGAAAGAGAGCACGAGAGCACTGTGATGCAGCGAAATACTTTCAAATAGAACTATTTAGACAATCAAAATTCCAAAAATCTGGTGATTCAAACCCCTGTAGCATAGAATTTCAAACAAGGTGATTAAATTTTATTATTTTTTAACAATTTCTGCAGTATTTTTTATGCAGTAAATAAAAAATTTAAATTTACTGTTCATTTTCAGAATTAATTATATATATATATATATATATATATATATATCTAATAAAATAAATAAATAATTCTTTTTGTTTCTGCCCTTGCTTCTTCCTGTTTCTGTGATTTCAAAATTAGGGCTTTTCATTTTAGATTTATAGGGTTTGTATTTCTATATATATAGGCCTATGACATCTAACCCATGGGACGACTTGCATTATCGGATCCCAATCCATGTCGGCCCTCACATAAATTTTTAAAAAACTGAATTTTTTTAATCGGTGCGCCCTATGTAAACAAGCACATCGGTGCTCTGTTTTAACACAAAGCACCGCGCAAGTACTGTTTGATAAAATAAAATAAAAAAATCGTGTGCCATATGTAAAATATGGCACCGATGCGCTATTTCATTATAGCGCATCGCGCACGTACTGTTTGACAAAAACAATCTTTTATTTTATGTCTGTGTTAATCGGTGAACCGTTTAAAATATAATGCCCTGGGTCTCCTTGTTGACAGAGAGCACCGTATGGTGGTCCCCTGTTTGCGCAATGTGTTTATAAGAATATGTCGCACCGCCCCCTCTATGACATCATATGCTATAAAAAATAATACTAGAGGATTTTTATTAATTTTTTGTGTTAATCGGTGCACTGGTTAATAACGCACTTGTGCTCCTTGTTGACATAGAGCATCGTATGTTGTTTCTATTGTTTTGGCGGTGCATTTATAAGAACATGTTGCACCGACGCCAGTGCGTACATCATTAAAGGAGCATCGGTTTCTTGATATTTTTTTTCCAGAAACGTTTATGATTTATTTATAAAATATATTAATGAATGGTACGGTACAGTTTTCATATTGATAAATAAATGGATGAAAAGAGATCAAGTAACAAAAATACTGATAGCACATCAAGAAAAGAAAAAAAGGCAAGTTATTTGTAAATTCTTTACAAAAATTATTATTTTTGAACTATACGTAAGTTTAACTAATATGTATTGTTTATTGTGTATCATGTAGAGCCACAAAATGACGAAGCAAAATAAGATTATTTCTGATCTAGGACCATAAGAGCGTAAAATCTTGATGGAAAATTTGTAAAAGGATGAATCAGGTGAATGAAAAAATACTATCGATCCAATATAAGTTTCTTTTTTTAATTTTCATTAATAATATACTTAAAATTATTATATAACATGTTTCAAACAATCTATTAATTCACATATGTTTAATGTTCTAGAGGGACCAACAACTCAAAAAAGGAATGTTGTTCTAAAAAAAGAAAAAATAGAACATGCAAAAGAAAATGAATTGCTTATTAGCTCATCTAGAGTGGTGCTAGAGGTTAACAGAAGCGGGAAATTTTTTTACAAAAGTTTAAGGGATCTAGTGGAATGAATGTATAGACGTTCTTTCCACTTACAATACAAAATTCAATCCAATGATTCCAAGAACCAAATTTTATCTAAACTACATGAAGAGTTTCTAGAGAATTGGTCAATGAGACATGTCAGACTTTTAATAGCAAAAAAGTACAACAACAAAAAAGAAGGAATGAAAAAATAATATTCCTTTAAATGTTTTTCTAGAATTATATGTATATATTACTAGAAAGAAATAATTTATAAATATCATTTTTGTTATATTTACTTTTCATATATCAATATAAAAATTACATAGTTTATTGTCATGTTACATTTTCATGAAGACTATGAAAATCTCAAAAGATGAATGAGCTGATATCAGAAATATGCCAGTAGGAATGTCCGAAAAGGTGTACAAGGAGATAGTCAAAGAAATGGGCATAATTGCATCGCACAAGGAGCCATCTCAACAAAAACGTGCTTCAAATGTAATATGTAATCATTGAATTTTTCGATTAGGTACAATAAATAAAAAATTTATAATTAAATATTAATTTTCAAGTATTTTCTTGCAGAAAAGAAAAGAAAATGGAACTCATTCAACACATAAAACAGGGTGACAAGGATGAAAAGGGTTTATATCTAAGTTTGTGAGTAATTGTTACTTCCTTATAACAACTTAACCAAATTTCATTTTTTTATATTTTAACTTGTTTTACAACAATCATCATTGAATGTCTTCAAATAGGTGCTAACATACAAAGAAGAGCCATGAGACGAATTGAATGACATTGGGTTAAATATGGGTTGTCAGTGTATATTGGCATATTAGAAATTAATTATGGAATTTGTAAGCATTTATTGATCTTGCTTTACTTAGCTTCGTCTATAATTAATAGAACAAAAAAATCTTTTATATTAAATATATGATTTGTTATGGGGTATAAAACTTACAGGAAAAAAAGTATAGAATTGCGCCAACAGATGAAATCTTAAAAGATGACATGAAATTTGGTTTTGAAAGAATGTGTATAGTTCATGAGTCAATTGTTGTTATGGTACGTCATTTCTTTTCGATTTACATTGACGTATATTATTTAATATTTCAATTTTCATTATTCTCACCAATGTATATACACTCATTACAATTTATTTTTATGTTTGTAGATCGAAGGTGAAGAAGAAGAAAACAATCAACACCGTGAACAAAACATTCCTCAAAATAACCCAAGTCATGGAAGTAACTTGAGCAGTGACAACAGTTCAAGTGAAGAATTATGATCATTATGTTTGCATATCAAAGCAAGGCATTATATTTTTTGAAATATTTGTCTGTGAAATAAGACATTTTGTTTAATGTAATGGACATAGCATCCCAATTGAAAGACAAAGGGATACCAATAATTGTCCCATTTTTTATGACAAAGAGTGTCTTATATATATATATATATATATATATATATAAGACACTCTTTGTCATATATATATATATATATATATAGGGTGAAATCCCGAAGTTGGGAAACACTTTTTGGCGGAGGGCTAGAATTTGGGTGAAATTTTTAATTTCTCGTCCGAGAAAATAGTTAACTCTATTTCTCGACTAAGAGTTTTTAAAACTCTCGTCCGAGAGATTTTTAATATTTCGGCTAAGAGTTTGATTGGGCTTAACCGAAGTTAAAATTCTCTCGGATGAGAGTTACGTATTTTCTCGTCCGAGAGTTGTGTTGAAATAAACTCTCGGGAAGACTCTCGGATGAGAGTTAAAAAAAACTCTCAGACGAGAGTTTTTTAACTCTCGTCCGAGAGTTTTATTCTTATAATAAAACCCCAAATTTCTTAACTCACCCGACATTCTGCAATTTTGTTTACATTTTCGGGCTGTCATTTTCATTGTCGTTTGGACTGGAGTTGTCGTCGCCGAGCCATCGTTATCATCTAGCCAGTCAGGTAAGCATCTTTAGCTGAGCATTGAATATTTCTTTTTTTAGAGATGTGGTTCTGTTGCCTTGCATATAAACCTCATCCGATTGTTCTTCTACAAGAATTTTTCCTTTTGTCATCTCGACCCATAGAACCTCGCCTTATATAAACCTCCATATTGTCTTTGCTACCAAATATTTTAATAATAATAAGTTATCTTTCAAACCATAACAACTAAATTTCTTTGTTATGGATATGATTTCCAAAATATCTCTCGAATTCTCAAAATTTAATATTAATAGTACTTCATATCAGAATGATATGTAATTATTTGTCTGTTATAAAATCTAGTGTCTGAGAGGACGACGACTAGGAGTTTCATTTGTTAAGATATGTAATCATTTGTTTGGTATAAAATCTAGTGTGTGAGAGGATGATCACTGGGAGTTTCATTTATTAATTTATGAAGAGGCAATGGGGAGTCTAAATTTGCATGAGAGGCAAGAAAACCTCTTCAATATAAGAGTTTCTGTGAGAGGGAAGAAAACCTCTTCAAAATAGGAACATGTAGAGGTCAAGTGGTGAAGCGTGTGGGGGAATTTTATTTTTGGAGAGGAGACGAAAGAAAAAAAATACAATTGGAGAGTGAAGGTGAAGGAAGGTTATCTGCAGCTCAAGGGAGTCAAGTGCTCTCGCTAGCTACATTTTTATTCGTGTTTCTTTCTTTCAAGATGTTTGTATCAAATAAATATGTCCCTCCACTTTCTTCACAACAAGCTAAAATGTAGAAACACTAGGTATTAGATCAATTTCTATTTATTATTGAAAACAGTGAAAAAATCACTAAATAAACCCAATTTTATCATATGCCTAAATAAAGGGAAATGTATAGAGGATTACTTCTAGAAGTTTAAATCCCTATTGAACCTGTGAATTTGTAGGTGTTTTCTCATAATTACCCACCTCCTCTAACTCTATTGTGCTACTCCAAATATGTTGGATAGTATTATTTTTTATAGAATGGATTACTTCTAGAAGTTTAAAGCCTTGTTGAAAAAAACTACTCACATGGGAGACACATCTATTGTATTAGATCTTGATTATGTTTTAAATCTTGGCCAAGACTCATAACCAAATACATTTTAGATCATTGTTTGGATTAAGGGAGAAAATCATGTATTTGAACCCCCTTTCTATGTCATGGATATGAACGATGATCAAATTAGAGATCTCACATGCTTCACTTAGAGGTATGCCCTAGGTTCATATTAAGGATTTCTCCCTATTATTTTTCATACCTATTTCTACATATAAGGAGGTTAGTATACATTCTATAATATTGATGTGCCACATATTTCATTATTAAAAAAATAATATATCATCCAAAAAGAAAAAATTCTACAAGGTGTTAACATGTCATAGGGATATACCTTTTAGGGAGTCCTTTACTACTGCATGCTTGATCAATTTTATATGGACTTTTACCAATAAGAGGAAGAGGAATGGAGAGTGGGGTAAACCTGCTCTTAGGTCCTCTTAACATCAACAAAAGGAGAGGAATAACCATTAATGAGAAATGAAAATGTGGTTGTGCTAATACATTTCATGATCCATGGTATGAATTACAAGAAGAAAACTGAATGAATGAGAAGAAGCCAGGTATATATCAACTTACCCTATCAAACTATTTTAGGAGGTATACATTGCATAGCACAAATTTTTGATTGCTAATATGAATGGTGTGGATGTCATCCTAATCATGACCAATGGCATCATGAATTTTCATATGATGGATAAAGGAAAATTGTGTTGGAGAGATATGAGTGGTGAGAATTCCTTTTATATGGAGGGATATGATATTGGAAATGATTTTGTAAATGGGATTTCAAAGAGAAATGGACCTGAAATTTTCAAAATTTACGAGATTGTCATATTTAGGAATAAGGGCAATGAAGGTGGAGCTAAAAATAGAAAGCATCTAGCCTGAAGTTATAGGGTATTCAGAAACTTTGAATATCTCATCTCTAATGAAGTCAAAACACCCCCCAAATAATTCAATGGGAAAATGATCTAAACTCGAGATTTTGTCCTTATTCAAGCTTTAAATAACCACTTTCAAATCTTCCTTGGAGGCCTCAAACATAAGATATTTATTATAATCCTTTTGCTTGAAAAAATGGGGGAAGTGAAGGGATACTTAGATGATGGTATTTATGGTTTCTTTGGTTTCATATTTATCAATAGATTGCAAATAAATAGTTCCTTCATATGCAATTTCCTTGAAGGAGGTAAGTTCAAAACCATTTGGTTTTGAGATAGCCCATATGGTGTTTATGGCTTTCTTATTATTTGGATAATGGTGGAAAGATATTGTATTATCATCTCTCACTTGTCACCATATGACTTTGCTTTTTATCCTCCATTCTTTCCCCTTTCCTAGTTTTTTTTTTAATATATATATTTCATAGATTTTAGGAAGGCCCTCTTATCTTAGAAGAATATACCTAGCCCATCACTCTCCAATATTTATTTAATATAAGCTTCCATCTCAAATATGGATTTATGATATTGATCCTTTCTTTTTTCCAAAGCTTGAGATTGTGATTTAGCTTTTTTTTCATTTGTTCTTGAAATAAAATCATAGGAGAGGTTTTGTGTGCAAGGTCATAAGGGCTCTAAATATCCTTAATAGCTTGTGAAAAACAGGGGTCTTTGAGGCATTAGGATTTAATTTGAACATATTGGGAAAATTTTGAGTAGTAGGAACTTATTCTAATAGAATTGGGTAGTGATCAAATTCTCCCCCCAAAAACATCCATTGATGAATACAAATAATTTCTTCTAGTAGTTGTTTTGAGATCAATAAATGATTTAGTAATTTTACAATTTGGACCTCAATGACTCCAATATTTTTTCATGTGGGTGATATCTTTGTAGGATGGACATCCACTAGTCCTACTCTCTCTATGAGATCTAGAAGATCATATGATAATGGATCTTGAGGGGCCCTAAGGCCCCAGACTTCAATATCCCCAATAACTAAGTTATGAACACCCCATAAAATTGTGCTTCCATAGCATAGCGAGGATGATAGAAAGTTTGTTTCCATAATATTTTCCTATCAATATGAATTTCATATAGGTTTTGGAAGAGGGGATTCAAGTACAATTATTGTGATTGTAGCTCAATAATCAATCCCAATTTTATGGACCATATATAAATGTTTCATCTCATGGGAGTTCCATCTAGTTATGAAACCTCTTTATCTTCCAATAGCTTCAATTGATGGAAAATACCACCCACCAAGGGAATGAGAGAGTATTTGTGAAACATTATCTCCATATATCATGGTTTCTTAAAGAAATATTAACTAGGAGAAATGGGACTCCACTAGAAAATGAATGACCAATTTTTATGAGGTTATTCAATACCCAACAATTTAATGAGAGGAGCTTCATTGGGGAGTCTATACAAAGGCATACACTCTAAGAAGGTGTAATATCTCTATTTTTTTTTCCACTTCTAATCTCCCTTTTTGCTTAACTTTGAGCTTGAGAGATATTTTCCTTGTGCCTTTGACCTTTGGTTTAAGCCATATATCCCCATAGAGTCATAATAACCTCCCCACAAAGAGTTATAGGGGCCGAGATATGGTGTTGGTTCTGTAGAAAGTGGTATCTTCTATTTTATTTCAGGAGTAGAGATTGTAACCATGCCTTAAGGATGAGAATTTGAGATAGATTTTAGGAGACTTAGAGGGGGGATAAGAGTCCAATGTGGAGTAGGGAGGAAGGCTTGTGGGAAGGGGGTTTAAAGGGGTGATGTGAATGACCTTGAGGGGTGGTGAGGTTCAGAGGAACTAAAAGGAAAGAAAAAAAATCATAAAAGCTCCATAATGTGTGTGGGTGAAAAGTAATGAATATAAGGAGATAAAGTTGAAAAAATAAGAGGGGCACTAAAACAAGAGAGATAATTGAGGGGGAGGAGGGAAGGACATAATTGTAATGGCTTCAAATAAATATCAAATAGCTTTTGAGGTTGATTCCAGATGAGTCTCCTCATATGAAAGAATAGGAAATGTTGGAAGAGGTATTGGTGAACTTGGAACTAGGGGAACTGGTGTCTCTAAAGGCACCATGAAAGTAGCAGTGATGTTCTATGGAGGTTTTCAAATAGGATCTAACCCGAAGGTGGGGATATCTAGATTTAAATATGGTGTTATCACTTTTATGGTTGTCTTCTTCCTTTACACCCAATTTTTCCTAGCCCTAGCAGTGGTACAATCCACAACCAAATGTTCATATACCCTACATTTCGTACTCTCAAATGGAAAAACTTCATAGTCAAGTGGTTAGTAATAGGATAAGTTGTATCATTTTATGGTGATGAAGTCTCCCACGCCCTACGCCAGGTTTAGACCCACCAATGTTTTGGCCATGGCCATATATCTGCTCACTAGAACTGATAAGTTCACATTATATAAAAACCCCAAACTATTTCCTATCTTTTGATTTTTTTTTATAAAATAGAGATGAATAGGAAGTCCTAGCATATGCATCGAGATGGGAATGACCTATAACTTCTCAGAATTGTTGTCAAATTGATTCTCCAACTCTCAAGGTATAAGGCTTAACTACCCCAAAACCATTGCTTATGCACTATTTTTCTCATGTTAACCCTTGAAGAAGTGACCTAGGCATACAATCTTATGGAAATTATGAGGAAACGTAGAGAGTATCCTAGCACTAAAAGAAACTTCTTTGTCATTCGCTTCTTTAGATAATCAATCAACAAGCTTATGTTGGAAGATTGACCTACAATGGTGGAGTCATCCATATGTTGTATGTCATTAAGTCTAATATCTCTTAGGATAATGTTGGGATCCTCCATTTTCCTCTTAAGAAATTTCCTTTGTCTTTCTTCTAGTCCCAAGGTAGGTGGTTCAAAATACTATTGCACTAGAGGGTTCATTTGTTATTTGTTGAATTATCCATGTAGTAGTTTTGACTAAAGGAAACTCCCAATAAACCATTCTAGTAGTTCAAATGATGGCTACACCAAAAAGAAATCAGATGTGAGGGAATGTGGATTTCTTGTTATAGTGACAAACCCAGATTATGTCGCCAACAATGCAGGGGGAATAACATTTTTTGGGAGGATAGAGTGTTTGTGAGATGGGAGGGAGTCATAAAGGATGGAATCCAAGGAGATTGTGGTGGCTTCAAAACTGACATCATGTTGGGATGATAGAGGATCATTTAGGGAGTTGGTACCTATATGAAAAATGTCATGTCAAGATGAAGGAAGATCATTTGGGGAGGTAGAAGCTTGAATTGACAAATGAAAGGATCCTCCACTACTAGTTTGGATGCCAGGATTCACATCATCCAACAAGTGATGTGATAGGTCATCTGAGCACTAAGGGAAATAATCCCAAATGGAAATGCCTGTAGAAGGAACGTGATTTTCATTCATTCACTGATTGGTCACTAAATTTTTTGATGAGAGGAGATAAATTTGTTTTGGGCACTTCTTGTTCTGGAAATTCATCTTGGTGAGCAAGGCATGCATAAAAATTAGTAAGTTTTTATATTTCGCACCCACCTTTACTTTAGTTTTATTATATGAATACACTCAGAATGAGAAGGATAAATGATACACATTATGCAAAGAAATCCAATGGCACGTCTCGTACATTCCCATTGCAAGAGGAGTGGTAAATCAAGTGGAAGACCACCTCAATTTTACCCAAAAAAAAAAATTGCCACCCATTCTAATAAACAAACGAAAACTTGAAAACATTTAAGATTTACCTTTTGTCAAATATATGTTATACATAAATTTCATTCATAGTTATCAAGCCAAATTAAAAACATCTTACCATAATATAGCACTAGTGCAAAATTGGATCATTGAATGAAGCTGACTCCCAAGCCAAGGTACCTAAGGCATCCCAAGGAATTATTAGAAGGTTTTCAGGCATATTTTTTGTCTAATTAGCCTAGAATCAGGTAGGGATTTGTTTGAATCACAAGTTTGAGTAGTGAAATCTATATATATAGTCAAAAACCTATTTCAAAAAACAAATAAAAAGATCTAACCCAAAATTTTTCACCCAATTCCAAAAAAAAATACCAAACTTATAATGATTAGACAATGCCCAGGGAATCCCACTCCTCTAAAACCATAAGGTGATCATCTTTTTCCATAGCTCTGAAACCATGTTGAGAACTTGGAGGGGTTATAAATTCTCTTCTTGATAATTACTTGTGAGCTTGTTTGCTTAAGTATTCTTCTTAATTAATCCTTCATCAAGTCAATTACCAAATTGTACACGACACAAATGATTTAAGCAGAAGTAATAATTTTATTATAGGAAGGTAAATCAAAGATTTACCTTCCTTTAATTAGACTTCAGAATTCAACACAACCCTTGCGATATCTGCATTGTAACCTTGTAAGTATCCACACTGTATTCTTCTCAAACTAGCTTCATCAATCCGTAGTCTATACCTTCAGTTTAAACCTTTAGTCTACGCCTTCAGTTACTTCTATTTCAGGTGAATCTGCATCCCTTTTAGCTTCTTTACCATCTCAGATAAATCCACAAACTCTATCTTGGTTGACCTTTTAGCTGATGACATGAATATTGATTGATAATTTGTTTTCTAATTTGTTTATGAGGGGCAGAAATTTGATTTGATACTATAGCAACAATGGCATCAAGCGAGCCCTACAGAGACCCCTCCATGAGAGGAGGATTATCAGGTACATTGGTTTTTTAGTTATGTCATGTTTTCAAGCAGATTATATTTATTGTTCGTTGTGAAAATTTGATTAAAGTGAATTTTTTTTGTCCTACACATGTGGACGCACTGATATGACTCATGTGCCTAGACAGGAAATCGAATAAGAGGAGCCCCATAGACCTGTTCCAATTCGCCCCCAATTTCATAGAGCCCATTCTAAGGATCATCTTATACACGGTATAGGTACACATTATATCAATTGCTAGTTAAAACGTTCAATTTTACGTTATATTGAACGTCGAACAGGTGAATTTTTTTTTTTTCAAATGACATGTGTTTAATGTGAAAAAATTATGCTCCATAGGTGAAAATGTAGGAGTTGGGGTTGGCCCTATTGCTGGTGAGGGGAAAAGGAGAACAATGTCTCAGCCTGTGGCATCCATCCCACACTTGGATACTTCTCCTCCAGGTAAAATCTAAAGGAAAATTTATTGTTTGATGTATGTTTAATGTGAAACTTATTGTGTGTCTCATGTACTTGTGTTATAAAAAAATTTAATGTTTTGTACAGTGGGTGTTAGAGACGGTCATTCCTCGGAAGGGAGCCATCCTAGTATGAACGAAGAGGAAGAGATAGTTTTTCCACCAGGTATTTTCAAATGACCTGACAAGTTTTTTAAATAAAAATTTTGCTTATAGTTTATCTAATTTTTAATATGTGCAATAATTTAATATGTTACAGGTGGTGGTGGTCTCCCTCCTAAGGGTAGAGGTCGTAGGGTTCATGAGTTTGCTCGAAATCCGAGCTATGATCCCCTTTACACCCATCCTGGTAATATTCTTGGGCAGATGCCTTGGGAAGATACCATCTCCTTACTTACTGTAGATGGGATGAAGGAAAATTCCATGAGATTGCGCAATGAATTGCAAAGTTGCAATCTCTCTGCCCCTAGTCGAAATTGTCTCCAAATTGTTTTTCACAATTTGGAGAGTTTGATGGAGACTTATCGTGGGGTTGGACCATCAACCCAAGTTTTTTTTGACATGATGCATAGGAGGAGAGTGTCAGTGATTGGTATCCACTCCTACAATGAATTTAAAATTAGGGTCACTAAAGAAATGGCCTTGTCACTATTTGACTTGTGGCCTGAAGACAAAAAACGTCTGAAGATTGCAAGATTCAATGATCCTAATATTGCACCTTATATTTATGAGAAGTTATTTTATGCATACGGGAAGTTCCCAAATAATGATGAGGTGCTGCAATATTTTGTTAGAATGTTGTTTGCTCAATTCCGAGAACACATGGACCCTAACTATACAGATACCAGGTCCAAATTCTATGGAGCTAGAAAAGGTCGTACATATGAACAACCTGATGCTATGCGAGATGTTGGGTTTAGGCCTCCAGCACCTCGTTTAGCACCTCGACCACCTAGGGTAGTTATACTTTCAGAGGAGTTAGCCCTTATCTCCAGTGCTGCGTCACAAATGAGGGAGAAGATACAAGAACATATTGCAGCTGCTTTAGGAGGGGTGGAAGTGGGCCTAGGGACAAGCCAACCTTCAACTAGTGCAGGAGTTCGTTCATTTGTGAGTATTCCAGATGACGTTTTGAGGGAGATGGAACGAGATGAGCTTATGGAGTATGCATCCTCATGTAGAGACCTCTATGCGCAATCCATTACACGAAAAATGCACACCATGGGCAAGGTATGTACAAGCATGTTTTGATCTATTTTAAAATACGCATTTATAAGATGAGCTATTTTTGGTGTATATACATTTAGTAGATCCAAAAACTTACGCCAATATGTTTATTTAACTTATGCAGTTTACAACATTCTTAGAACAACATTGCCTTGCCCTTGGTCCTCATTCTGTAGATCATGGACATGATCATGTACAGGTGCCACATCATTTCTATCTATCTATATTTTTGTACATCAAATTGAAATTGAATTTATGTCACATAATATTATATGGTATGAGTATTAACATTATGGAATTTTTCAGGTTAGCGCTACACATCAAGGGCTGCCTGAAGAGATTATTCCTTCTTAGGTTCCAGTCGTGACACAGGTATCGATACTTTTTGTTAAGCATATTTATAATGTTTATTATATTTCTTTTCGCAAACTTTTCTATTAACTTTGGTTTCTACTTTTCAGGCTACACCCCATATTGACATGATGCAGACTGAGCCTCAAGGAGATCGTGTAGGCTCTAGGTCAGAGAGTCTACAATAAACATTGGTAACCTCTTACCATTTATTCGTTGGTATCATTGCCACATTATAAAGAGGCTATCTAGTGAATTTATAGACAGTTGAGAGGTTCCTTTATGTATCTAGTGAATGCTAAAACTAATATTTAATTTTCAGTAAAAACTTTGAGCCATAGTCAATTCAATAGGTTATTGACAGTATAGGTGCTTCATTTGGCTTAGAGGAATATGAACATTTTTTTCCTTGACCATCTCATACACTGTCACAATGTCAATATGTTGTACTTCCTACTCAATTCCCTGCAAAATAAGGAAGCCCATGCACAAAAAGCAAACATACCAAGATATTTCATCTCTCACCATGGCCTTATTAGGTTACTCATGGTACATGGCCTTATCAGGTTACTCATGGTACAAGCTCTAAACAAAGCAAGAAAATCCTGGGAAGAAGTCATTGCAACTCCAATGGTTGCAACTTCACTAAATGAGCCCAATGTTGTGTGACTCCACCCATTGCAATTGCGAAGGAGGAAGAATATATTGTCATGAATCCCTTGGCTACAAAGTACCTAATAATTCATATTAAGAAGAGACAAATTCTATTACACCATAGAAGTATAGTGATATTAACGTTGAGATAATTAGTATAAAACCAAACAACTAGAGAATGAGAGGGCATCAAAATAGGCCCCCCTGTGTTCCAGGAAAGAAGAGGACATGATACATTCCTACCACCACCCAAACCCCTGCTACTCCAAAAAAACAAGGACAGAAGAAATCCTACAACACCAGGAAGACACTACCCCTACTGAAACATAATAAATAGTAGAGTCAGTGACCTAGGGTTGGAGGAATTTGGTCTGGTGGCCTTGCTACTCCATAATAACCAGCAAGGAGTGCTCTACACTACATATTACTACTTCAGAACTGTTTGCCTGTAATAATGTGGATGTGATCTCTCAGGGGAAACTCTGTAGTTATGACAGTGGACTGCATTCCCAACTATTTATAGGCCTATCACTTAGTGCCTTAGGTGCAGAACTTCCAGATGGGTTGCATTACTAGCACTTGTGGTGGCCTAATAATGGTTATGGAAGACTATGGAATCAATATTCCTTAAAATACAAAATTGTAGATCATGCTTCCCTTGTGGAAAGTTTTCATCTATCCAATACAGACCTTTAACAACAATCATTTGGACAATCTTATGTGCTCTCATGTGATGGAAAAATGGGAGTTTCAAGAAAAGGGGGCAGTATGTGGTTTGATAGAGTTCACAACAATCCTCTTCAGGATAGCTACACATATCTCGTGGCAGATCATGTCCACTGTTGCATCAAAATTGATGACATTTTTCATTTTAAAGTACCCAGGTTCTATTGTAGCCCAGCAATGACAATATTTCATCCTGCAAACATTTTGGTTTCGAGGTTTCATAGTTTTGCATGATGACTAAGCACAGAGGAAAGGGCCATTGTATCCATGAGGTGGCTGCATTAATTCACTAATTTCAACTGGCAGCCTTATTTTGGCACATGCTACAACAATATAGGAAATGAATAAGCTCTACTGAGAAGTAGTTTACAGTAGAATAAGCTCTTTTGAGTAGCAGTCTTCAATTCTTATATTCATAGGCTTTAATGTCTTGTGTTGTGGTTTGAAGGTTTATTCATAATGACAAAGCTGTGATCTCTTTAAGGACTTAATCCTTCATGCCAATACTTAAACACTGTATGCTCAATCTGGGCACAAGTTTTCACAACAAGTTCTTAGTTTCATTGTCCATGGCATGAACAGTGGCAGCCCATTCTATTACCATGCAACCCCCGGGAAGATTGATATTTAGTTTTCGGCTTTGTTCTCTGTCCCATCTATTAAATTTGAAGGGCCAACTTGGTAGAGATGTCACAGTGTTGCAAACTGGGATCCTTGTGCTCCATTTGTAGTTCATAAATATGTAATAATATCTCCCTGCGAGCTTCATTACGCTAAAAGAAAATACTTGTTGGGGAGCGATTTCATGTTCTAGTATAGCTCGATTATACATAGATATTAGTTTTGGCGCCCTAAAGTATGGCCTGAATCAATCACCCACTCAACCATAGAGGCGAAGAACTCCTCAAAAACTTGCTCTTCATGTTGAACACAAAATTCAATATCAGTTGATTTCCTATTGTATAGGAGCAGGGGTTTGGGAATGATATCTCTGTGCTTCCTTATGAGCTTGAAGTGTGCCTTGAGCACTCCCTTCTACTTGAGAAGAGGACCCTCGACAGGATTTGGCTCCTTTTCGTGGCGTTGGAGTTATCAAGCAGGGGATTAATTGAGTATGGGTATGCACAAAGGTGAATACTTCAAATGGATATAGCCATGTCCAACAGGAAGGAGCTTCAATGGTGTAAACACCAGGTAAGGCTAAGCGTAAATGAATTTAATGTTAGAGAGGAGAAGGTGTAGGGTTGTGGGCACCACCGAAGGAGGTCTAGGAATAATACTATGGCTCATAGAGGCTTCCCAAAGTGCAAGGTGGACCCAAGTATCTGACTGTGTAAGCAAAATCCTGTAACAATTATACAAAATCCTAATAACATATCTACTTGTATTTACTTACAATGGTTTTGTTAGTTTGAAATAAGTTTTTACCCTTTATATTAGCTATTTCTTCAAAGCATCTCACTTTCTATGATTCTCATGCTCATTAATGTGTGAAGGGTTCTAAGCATACTTTTATATTTTTTAGGCTCCTTAAAAAATCATGAAGAAAACACCTCGTACCAAGCATACCATTATCTCTCCGTTCACATCATTAAACAAAGAAGAAGACACTCAAATCGAGTATCATTTTTTTTGTGGGGATTTATTAATGTAAACAAAAAATAAACTGTAAATCTTACTTTTATTCTCTTTTGTGTTTTATAAACCATGAAGGAGATACCCAAAACTAAAAAGGGAGGGGAGGGTAATTGCTTTGATCGCTCTATCAATAAAAATGGCAATATCGATCACATCACCCTTAATGTTTCGCCTATTTGCATCAATACCTTACAATTGGGTTTTAGTTTTCGTAAGAGTTTTACGATACATATAACTCATTCTAGTCCTCCATATGGATACTCTTATTGTCACTATGTAGTGTACATCAATGTCTTTATCATTGTTGATTGATATCACGCGGTGCTCATTAGTCAATGTTTCCAACTCATGTTTGTGTGATGTGAAACATTGTTGAAGGAATGTTTAAACATCATTTGGTGATCTATAGTTGTTATTGACCTTTTATGTTGACCATCCCTATGTCAATTATACTTGGTTATTATACCAAGAGGTATTTTTCAACTAATTATAATTGGTGTTATTGAAGATCTTTCTCTTGGGAATGCAGTTTGTGATTGGACTGGGTGATAAAGTCTCCCCTACTGATATTGAAGAAGGCATGCGTGTCGGGTCAGTTATTAAAAAACCCCCTTGCAAAATCATCCTTTTATGTTCACTTTGTCTTCTAGGGAGTTTGTTTCCTTTAGAGTTGAGTGTGATATTATCCATCAATTCTAAGTGTCACTGACACGTGAGATATCACTTTACTTCTTAGTGAAGCATTACTATGTTTTCATAACTAATGTTTTATGTGGTATGCATTAATGTCAGGGTATGATTGTATTCCAGCATGTGGTGCAAAATAGCTTAGTTGAGTTGAGATCATTGACCATGCTAGTTACTCTTCTAGGTTGCTAGCTAACTTTAATGTTCAAATCAAAACATGAGAACGTGGTGAAGAAGGATGATATAAATTTTTTAAAATTTTGGAAGGTGCTAATGTTTACAACTCTATGATGTACTATCTGTAGGAACAACACAGTAGGCAAGTTTGAAATAGTAGAGAGATAGACTTTGAGAGGTAGTATCCTATCTTATTTCTCTAGTTATTTTATTGTATCATTACTTAAAACATAAAAGAGATCAAATTTTAAATTTCTTAGTTATTTTATTGTATCATTACTTATTTCTTATGCATGAATTTTCTTATTTCAAATTTTAGCGTTTGTGTACTATATGTAATGTATATTTATATATGGCTTATAAAAGCACTGACATATATGTGGTTGAATTGAGTTTAAATGATTTTTTTTTTTGGCTGCAGACTAAAATTTTGACAAAGAGTGTAAAATTTGCACCAGACCATTTACAATTTTCAAGTGGAGACTAGGCCGTGATGCAAGGTACAAGAAAACAGAGGTTTTCCAAACATGTTGTAAACTCAAAAACGTTTGTCAGGTGTGTCTTCTTGATCTTGAATATGGATTTCCAATCCAAGTTCGAGATACAGCCTTGGCCATTAACTCCAATGAGGCTATTCCAAGGAGTGATGTTAATAAAGAGTATTTTTCCGAGGAATGGGATCGCAAGGTGCATTTTACTAATCTTGTAAATCTATGAATTCTATTTATATATGAAAATCAATGGTATATTCCAAGTGTAATGCTAGTCTCTAACTGCATTTTATTTAATTTTTTATCAAAATATATATAACTTCATGTTTTATGTTGTTTTATAGAAGGATTCTCTGTACTTCTACCTGTATTTTTTTGGCTCTCAGTTGTTATGATTATGTAATGATTCTCAAATAATAAATATACACCCATTTCTCCACCTTTTTCTGAATACATTGTCTTTAGAATCTAGCCAACCTGACAGTCCCACAGAAATAGATAGATTTAGGAGCCATTTTAGGAATTGTACTTTTTTTTTCCAAGAAAAACCTTGTGGGAAACCCAAGGGAAGCTTCTTAACAATCATGGATGAAATCCCTAATAAACCTGTCATTGTAGACTAGTGTGCCTCACCCTAGAGGATTCAAAGCAGGCACCTGCTGGCACTGAACTAGACAAATGGCCAGCAACATCAATGACAAAAGTTTGAGCTAACTCCTTGGGGTTTGGGAAGCATTTGTACATTTTTCTAGTATATAAGTACAATAATAGGTGGCATATCCTCATTTGTCTTGGAAATGTTTTAGATTTGTGGAGTATAGATCTAAATATGGTACTTTTATTCACCGTAATGCGTCTTTTGGGGAAACTCACGTGGCATTTCCCCTCATCTTGGTACATAAGGTAAATTGGATTCTTCAGGGCTCAAGGCTAGATAGCATATCAACAACATTTGGCTCATTAATAAACATTAGTTTTCATACAACGATTTCAACCATGTCTACTTTGAGTGTCAAGTGAGTGTCCCCACCATGTTCTATTACATTATAGACGGCTTTCTAGTCATAGATGTAAATTTTGATACCTGTGAGAATATACCCAATCAATGACGCATACAGGGCACTTGGTATGGCACTAAAAATATTTAGGAAAGTACTCTGTCACACAACAAAAATATGAAGCAGCCAAAATAAAGAGCAATACCATAATAACTTAGTACAACATCACTTGATTCATCACACACAATTATAAAAAGCACCCAAGATAAAAGAGCAATGTCTCGAATTCCACGGAGTTAACCATTGACTCTTTGATCCTAGTATATATTCATATAAGTGTAATGTATTAAACATGGGGCCAATATCAATTTATTCAAACATATCTTTGAAACAATAATATCACCTATCTAACAACTTCCTTATGTTCCACAACAATTACTCCTAGTATTTACAATTTGATGCACTTCACATTAGAAGTTACAACACCTTTCAGCATGCAACAACTCACATCATTCATTACATTTTGATCTCTATCTAGATCCATGAATGGGTTGGAAAAAAAATATTAAAACTAACAATATATTTGGAATAGAACTAGGTGGAACTGCTTTTAAATGGGAGCAGACAACCTCTAGCATCACTTCTGCGTATGTGAAAAACCGATTTCTTAGGTTTGGAAAGATCATGTCTAGCTCGGGGTAAAGAGCATGGAAAAAGCCATCACTATCTGCTTGATCTAAATGATCACTTTTCTTAATAGGTTTCTCATGTTTATGTTTGTTCGATTCCAAAAGGGAGGCCTCTTGTAATTCTTCATTCTCATTCCCCTTACATCTTTTGACGGATGTGTTCATTAAAGAAAATAAATAGTAAGCTTTTCATTTGATGCATATCTTGTGCAAGGAGGAGCCCTCTCTTTTGGTGTTCCTTTGCATAGCAATCCAATGCCATCCAACCTATGTATTTTTATCAGAGAAAATAAACAGTAAGATTTTCATTTGTTGCATATCTTGCGCAAGAGGGAGCCATCTCTTCTAGTTTTCCTTTGCACAGCGAGCTAATGCCATCCAACCTATGTATCTAACCAAAGGAAATGAAGAGGTTGAAAAAATTTATATTATGTGTATCCATGAGGAGGTAGGAATCATTTTTCTAAACTGGAATCCCTGTTTCCTACCATACTCATCATCCTCCATCATGATGCCACTACCACTGGCAGCAGAAACTATAATTTGATGAAGTGTCCATTGTCGCCTATCTCCAAGTATTTTTTCAAGGTTTTATTGGATGACTAAAATCCTTTTAATGATAATGAAGAGAGAAAAGAAATGTATTGAGATGCTCTGCAACATGTTATGTTGTTCCCTCTGTAACTACCGAATTAGAAAAACATAGAGTAGACCTTGATGCTAGCATACAAGGGTACCAACATTTATAGACTCTCTATCATCGCGAAAATTTCTAAAACCATTTGGCCTTTCTTCAAAATCATAATTTACTTCTTTCTCATCATATGACCTATCTTTCAAAATAATAGACTACATTTTGTAGTACCATTCTTCTGCTTGCATAAAAATGTCAATTCCAGTTTTGTCTCTCGTTTATTTGAGATTACCAAGCATTTCGACTTTTGGCTTTCTATTACTTGAAAATAGCTCATCAACCATCTTCCTATGCATGTGAAGATTTATTTTTAGTGGTACTTTTGTTGATATGATAGTCACTGTCACTGGTGTTCATCATGAAATATGGATTCAGGAGACATTATAGTGCCAAAAGAAGTGCATCAATTGCAGTGTCATGAATCTCCAAGTTCATTTCAGATTGTTGATGAAATCCCTCTGCGAAATGGCAAAAATCAAAGGCCCAAAGTTCATAGTCTTTATAATTCACAATTTGCAAATACTGTGTTTGAAAGTCAAGGTTTTTATATGCACCAGTAAAATCTAACATTAAGTTGCTCATTGACCTACTATCTTTTCCCTTGAGCTGATTTCCATCAACTTTCACATTTATGGTACATTTCATCATATAATTGTTTGATCCTTTATTCTTGACCAACATTGAGATATCCCTCCAATATTACGTTGCACATCTTGGATTTAATACCAATGTCACCATCCTTTTGCAACTCTGCAAAAACCCCCTCAGCTCTGTCCAATATGCCACATTTAATCAAGGATTCAATATATATTTCATAAGCTTCCCAATTAGGTCGACACCTTGCCATAGATAAAAAAAATGTGTATTTTACTTCACATTACATAGATAGCCACCTATACATTTGCATCCAATCCACATAGGATGGTTGCAATGCCTTCAGAACACTATCCTGAAATTTCTTCATAAAAGTTCTTGCATGTTCTACTTATTTTTCTTGAGCTACAATATCATCACCCTTATTTTTAGGGGAAGCCACAAAATCTCTGTAAAAAATAAGCTCCTTTTTTGCTACCACAAGGTTTTTCTCTTCTTGCTACAGGGCTGTCATATTCCTCTATTCAAAAACATCCTTGTCATCTTCAAGAAAGTAAAGAAGGTCCTCCTCTTGTAAAGAAGGGTAAAAATGGTCAATCATGTATAAGTCTCTGTCACATCTAATTGATCTGAATATGTTTTGTTTCTTCATCCAGGTAGCGAGGTGCATCCGGATCATTAATCCAAAAACTAATGATTCCAAGTATGTCATAAATGTTAAACAAATTTCCAAGGTATGCCTATTTCTCCAGGTTGTGTTGTGATCATACAGTAAAGTCATTATTCTCTTATAGGTGCAGCAAGAATGAAAACTGCTACTTTACTCTTACACTAAAAATATAGTTTTAGTGATTAGTCTTTTTCTCGCAACAAAACTTATGAATTCAAAACTCAATGTTTCCCGAAAGCCGCATTGACTTGCATGTAGTATTTAAAAATTTATCTCTTTGGAATGCAGTTTGTGGTTGTACTACGTGATAAAGTCTCCCTTACTGATATTGAAGAAGGCATGCGTGCAGGTCAGTTAATAAAAAATCCCCCTTGCAAAACCATCCTTTTATGTTCACTTTGTCTTTTAGGGAGTTTGTTTCCTTTAGAGTTGAGTGTGATATTATCCATCAATTCTAAGTGTCACTGACAAGTGAGATATCACATTACTTCTTAGTGAAGCATTACTATGTTTTCAACTCTAATGTTTTATGTTGTTTGCATTAATGTCATAAAAAATTTAGAGATTGCTTTAAGTCACACCTTGTGGGTTTTGTCTGGAATGTAATGATTGATGGTCTTCTTTCTTTATGTAGGGTTGATCGCAATAAGTATCAGATTCAGATCCCTTTGCCTCCTAAGATTGATCCCAGTGTGACAATGATGACTGTTGAAGAAAAGCCAGATGCTACTTACATTGATGTTGGAGGTTGCAAAGAAAAAATTGAATAGATGCAAGAGGTTTGTCAATTCTCTTATAAGTCATCATCTATTCAACAGAGTATTATGTCAATAAATGGATAGTATAAAAAGTCATTTATTATAACAATTACAGGGATAACATTGGGTAATCTCATCCTATACAAACTAATAATTGGTGCTTTTGGTTGCAGATATATTGTGAATCAAGGATGCATTAAGCATCTATGTGATCTTCTAGTCTTTCCAGACCCAAGAATTGTAACTGTTTGCCTTGAAGGGCTAGAGAATATTTTGAAAGTTGGGGAAGAAAAGAAGGTTCTGGGCAACACTGGAGGTGTAAATATCTATGCAAAATATATTTATGATGCTGAAGGACTTGAGAAGATTGAGAACCTGCAAAGTCATGACAATAATGAAATTTATGAGAAGGCAGTAAATATTCTTGAAACTTATTGGTTGGAAGATGATGAAGATGACCAAACAACCAATATTTTAAGTTCAACATTAGTACTTTATTTGACCTTGCAAGAAAAATTACAATTATTTACTATTTTTGTGGAAGGTCAGATGGAGTCTAGTTTCCCGAGTTGAAAGAAATTTCAAAATATGAATGTTATGTTTGTCATCAAGAGAAAAATTTCAAGTGATATTATATCACTAATGAAATTTAATTTTGTAATATTTCTCCACCAAGCTATATATATTCCAATCAATGATCTAATATTTCACAAGAGGCAAGTGATCTGTTCTGGAAAATGTTGGTTTAAATGTTTTGTTGCTTATCAATATCCTTGGTTGTTGATAATTTGCTTTAAATTTAATTTTAACTTTTAATTCTTCTTGAGCATTAATTTATGTTTTGAAACAGTTATTGAATTTTGCCAAGTATTTAGTAACAATTACAACATGTTGCAGAGTATTGACCCTTTTTGCTATCAACAT
The DNA here is from genome assembly GCA_034641835.2 of Pinus albicaulis. Taxonomy (NCBI): domain Eukaryota; kingdom Viridiplantae; phylum Streptophyta; class Pinopsida; order Pinales; family Pinaceae; genus Pinus; species Pinus albicaulis. The sequence continues at coordinate 78,471 of JAXQQM020073507.1, forward strand.
GTATTTATGTGTCCCTTGCTATAGCTTAGGACAATGACAACATAAATTCAGACTTCTTAATTTCAGACAGTGTCATCAAAAAGCTTACCTTAGACTGTGGTGGAAACCTTAAGATTGTGGTGAAATCCTTGCTCAATATGTGGTGGACTCCTAAGCTCAAATTGTGGAGGATTACAATGATTCATGTGTAGTAACTACAACCTTATTGGACTGTGTATAGATTTTCTGCTCATTTCCTTGTTGGACAGTCTCAACACAATGATACTACCTCTCAGAACGGTGGAGACCTTGATTGCTATAATTGACCTAAATGTGTATCAACATTCTTTGCTCAGAATTTCTTGCTGGACAGTCAGAACGAAATAATACTACCTCTCATAATGTTGAAGACCTTGGTTGTTGTGATTTCCTTGACTGTGCATCATCATTCTTGGGTCGGTTTTCCTTGCTAGACAATCACAACACAATAATACTACCTCTCAAAACAGTGAAGACCTTGGTTGTTGTAATTACCTTGACTATGTATCATCACTCTTGGAACACAACAAATATTGTTGAAGTGTTGGAGTTGTCCAACATCAAGACCATTTTTGGAGACTTATTTTGGACAAGTGAGGCATTGGACAATGAAAAATCAACGAAATTTTTGGAAGCACCTATTGAGAAGTCTGTGGAGATATATCTTACTTGGGAAAGGGTTATTGAAGACACCCTTGAAAAATACTTGAAGGGTTATCTTATGATTGATGCCTACAAATGAACCCCGAACATCAATTTTCATAATGGTTGTTTAATCATATGAATGATAATGATCCTAGTGTCATTAATCATAATGATTGAATTCATTCTTATTACTTTAGTGATTTTAAACCCTTTTCAAAGTGCATATGCCTCTAATTGTTATGATTCCAATTTTATGCTCCATCAATAAAATATAAAATAATAAAGCTAATCCTTCTTCCAATTTTAAAACTAGGAGTATTTTTTTGAAGCTACCAATATATGCTCTATAAACTAGTTTGAGTAAATTTTCTCCTTAAATTTGAAATATACCAAACCATTTCTCTTCATCTATATTGAAACATTGATGAGAGTTGAGTTGTTTTCCTTTGGAAATAATAATTTCATCTAAAAAATTTTGGATTTATTTCTACAAGGGGTGGGATATCTATCTCTTAATATAAAAGTGTGAAATCCATTACTAGCGAAAATTTCTGACATACGAAATAATTCATAGCTAAACACACCTTTATGAATAGTTTTGAAATTATTAACAGAAAGAAATAAGGGTAAAACTTTTTGAGATTTACATGATGATTGATGATTATCTTGAAAATCCATTATTATGAGTAGTAGTATGCTTGGTGTTAGATCCATAGGTTACACTATTTTAAAATACAATATTGCATAGAAAAATTCATGACACTTGAAAAGGATCATAAACAAAATTCTTTTTAATTGGTTGTTGTTTATATTTTATAAAAACCCATTTACAAATGGTAATTATGAAGGCAAAAATTGTTAAGGTCACAATCAAGATTTGAGAAATCCATTGGAAGTGCAAGAACCTATACATAACTTAAAATTGTTATATGGAGGACCATGATCAACATAAAACAACCCACTAATGAAAATTTGGTTATATGGTGTGGTTATATCTCAATAAAAAAGAGTTTTAAGGATGACAATGACAAGTTGTACAACACATGGAAGAGAACACTTTCTAGTTTAATGCACCCATGCCCATGAGGTTGGATTATAATAATAATAGAGAAAAAATATTTAAACTATATTTGATACTTCCATGATGATTGATGAGGAAACCATTATTACAAGTAATAACATACACTATTCATGTGTTAGATTTATATATTATACTATTTAGAAATACAATTATGAATAAGAAAATTCATGATACTTGAAAAGAGTCATAAAAATGTTTCCAAAAGAAATTAAAATAGCAACTTCCAAGTAAAGGGAAATGGCATGTACAAAATAAGGTATAAGAATGTTTTCCATACAACATGTTGAAACTTTCAAAATATTGAGAAAACAAAATATAGATTACAAGGGGATGTGTACAATATGTAAACGATTAAAGACAAAATTTTGGAGAAATTTAACTAAATCTCGATTACAATATGTTGAATATTCCTTTGTAGGATCTATTCCATGTTGTGAACAATATTTTCCAAGCACATGTAAAATAGAAACATGTCAAATGAACATAGAAACATATGGAATTTGACATTTGTAGGATACTTTTTTGAAGCTATCAATATGCAAGCTATAAGCTAGTTTGAATAAATTTTCTCCTTAAATTTGAAATTTACCAAACCATTTCTCTTCATCTATATTGAAACATTGATGAGAGTTGAGTTGTTTTCCTTTGGAAATAATAATTTCATCTAAAAACTTTTGGATTTATTGCTACAAGGGGTGGGCGAAGGGCGTCGCGCCTTGGGAGGGTGCCCGATGAAACGAGTTCAAGTCGGGTCGTTTTGTTAGAGGGCACCTGTATTAGGTTTGCTAAGTTGTGACCGCACGCGCGCCTTGTGCATGTTCCTGTGGGCCGTTTGTCGTTTTCTCCCTTGTTTGTTCGTTCGGTTGGGCAGAGGGCATCGTGCCTTGGGAGGGCGCCCGATGAAACGAGTTCGGGTCGGGTCGTTTCATTTGAGGGTGCCCGTATCAGGTTTGCTAAGTTGTGACCGCACGGATGCCTTGTGCACATTCGTGCGGGTCGTTTGTCGTTTGCTCCCTTGTGCCTTCGTTTGGTCGGGCAGAGGGCGTCGCGCCTTGGGAGGGTGCCCAATGAAACAAGTTTGGGTCGGGTCATTTCGTTTGAGGGTGCCCATATCAGGTTTGCTAAGTTGTGACCACGCGAGTGCCTTGTGCACGTTTGTGCGAGATGTTTGTCGTTTTCTCCCTTGTGCATTCGTTCGGTTTGGCGGAGGGTGTCGCACTTTGGGAGGGCGCCCGATGAAACGAGTTCGGGTTGGGTCATTTCGTTTGAGGGCACTCGTATCAGGTTTGCTAAGCTATGACCGCACGGGTGCCTTGTGCACGTTTGTGTGGGCCATTTGCTGTTTTCTCCCTTGTGCATTCGTTCGGTTAGGCGGAGGGCGTCGCGCCTTGGGAGGGCGCCCAATGAAACGAGTTCGGGTTGGGTCGTTTTGTTAGAGGGTGCCCGTATTAGGTTTGCTAAGTTGTGACCACATGGGTGCCTAGTGCACCTTTGTGTGGTTCATTTGCCATTTTCTCCCTTGTGCGTTTGTTCAGTCAGGTGGAGGGCATCACCCCTTGGGAGGGCGCCCAATGAAACGAGTTCGAGTCGGGTCGTTTCGTATGAGGGCGTCGGTATCAAGTTTGCTAAGTTGTGACCACATGGGTGCCTTATGCATGTTCGTGCGGGTCGTTTGTCATTTTCTCCCTTGTGCGTTCGTTCGGTCGGGCGGAGGGCATCGCGCCTTGGGGGGGCGCCTGATGAAACAAGTTCGAGTCGGGTCGTTTCGTTTGCGGGCGCTCGTATCAGGTTTGCTAAGTTGTGACTGCACAGGTGCCTTGTGCACGTTCGTGCAGGCCGTTTGTCATTTTCTCCCTTGTGCGTTCGTTCGGTCGAGCAGAGGGTGTTGCGCCTTGGGGGGGCGCCCGATGAAATGAGTTCGGGCCGGGTCATTTTGTTAGAGGGCGCCCGTATCAGGTTTGCTAAGTTGTGACTGCACGAGTGCCTTGTGCACATTCGTGTGGGTCATTTGTCGTTTTCTCCCTTGTGCGTTCGTTCGGTCGGGCGGAGGGCGTCGTGCCTTGGGAGGGCACCCAATGAAACAAGTTTGGGTCGGGTCGTTTTGTTATACAGTGCTCGTATCAGGTTTGCTAAGTTGTGATCGCATGGGTGCCTTGTGCATGTTCGTGTGGGCCGTTTGTCATTTTCTCCCTTGTGCATTTGTTCGGTTGGGTAGAGGGTGTCATGCCTTGGGAGGGCGCCCGATGAAACGAGTTCGAGTCGGGTCGTTTTGTTAAAGGGCGCCCGTATCAGGTTTGCTAAGTTGTGACGATACAGGTGCCTTGTGCACATTCGTGCGGGCCATTTTTCGTTTTCTCCCTTGTGCGTTTGTTCGGTCGGGCGGAGGGCGCCCGATGAAACGAGTTCGGGTCGGGTCGTTTTGTTAGAGGGCACTCGTATCAGGTTTGCTAAGTTGTGATTGCACAGTTGCCTTGTGCACGTTCGTATGGGCCATTTGTCGTTTTCTCCCTTATGCGTTTTTTCGGTCGGGCGGAAGGCGTGGCGCCTTGGGAGGGCGCCCAATGAAACAAGTTAATTTTGAGTTGTTTTGTTAGAGGGCGCCCGTATCAGGTTTGCTAAGTTGTGACCACACGGGTGCCTTGTGCACGTTTGTGCAGGTCATTTGTCGTTTTCTCCCTTGTGTGTTCATTCGGTTGGGCGGAGGGCGTCGCACCTTGGGAGGGCGCCCGATGAAACGAGTTCAGGTCGAGTCGTTTCATTTGAGGGCACCCGTATAAGATTTGCTAAGTTGTGACCACATGGGTGCCTTGGGCATTATTATATATATGCATTTAACTAAATATTCATTCATCACCATTATATCCATGCAAAAAAAGGGGCGAGTTAAGATCATCTAGGAGTAAACATGATGGACACATTAAATCATCATTAAATCCATTATTATATATATACATTTAACTAAATATTCATTCATCACCATCATATCCATGCAAAAAAAGGGGCGAGTTAAGATCATCTAGGAGTAAACATGATGGGCACATTAAATCACCATAACTTAAAATTATCTAGCAAAGCACCCTAATCCAGTAGATCATAATATATTGTTCGTACCAACATACATCTAACCATCCACATGTCCATTTATTTGAAAGAAATCCACAATATAGTCTTAAACTATATAAAGTCCAATGCATTGTAGCAATTATATGTTCTAACCCTAGAATCAAAGTTCATTGTTCATCTTGAACAATGTGTTCCACTCATATGAAAAGTGCTAGTGGAAAATTTTCCAGAATGGCATCATGATCATCTATCAATAACCTCCATTGTCGTTGTTTTTTTCTACTCTTCACTTGCTTCAATTGCAACTGAGTTGCTATGACCAAGTGACTATATTGGACATAAATAACCTCTGGCTGGTATCTTGAAAAATAATATGATCTTTACATTTCTTTAATTCTTCAAAGAAATGTCCCATTAACACCATTGAACTGATTGGGTATGTATAATTTGATGGATCATTATACTCTTGCAGCAATGTGGATTTAGACATAGTGCATCGTAATAAATAATAATGCACTTTTTCTTGATTATTTTCTGGTGCAATGACAACGAAGACATTACCTTCTCTAACCATATCAGAAACATGATCATAATCATTGTCAATCACAACCACTTCATCTTCCATTTCCTTGTCAGTCACGTTTCCAAATGGGGGAAATGGTGTCAATTCTTCGTGTTTCCATGGTTTAACAAATTTCTTAATTTGGTTTTTACAGTCATCAATGGACTCTGTCTGATCAATACATGCATAACAAAAGTAAGAGCACTTTCGTTTCTTAGTGCAATGTATATTTGTCATGTTCTTACTACTAATTGAGTGTAAAATTCTTGTTTGAGGGATTTCAAACATCACCCATTACAATATTCCAAAAGTAACTGCTTGAGAAAAAAACACACACATGTATGAGTCAAATTTTGAACACTATTTAATATTTTTTTGTTAACAAAATACACACATATATGTATACACAAATATATATCTAGACATGTATAATATATTGTTAGTTAAAGGTGTACACCTACTTGTGCACATCAGCCATCCTTGGGTTCGATACATGACTTAAATTGTCTTTTCACCAATTAACGACATCTAAATAATTTGTAAATCGAGAAGCTAAGTGATTCAATTGATGCCTCCTAAGTGCATGTTTTATGCATGCCCCAGCACCATCCTACTCTCCTTTTCCATGCCCTGTCTCAAATAAATTCCATGTATGTGGAATGTTGGTTCTCTTATGAAGACGAGACAACCAAAAGAACGATCTTGATGATTTAAATTGACCAGCACAACCATCTGACCATACCCAATGTTCTTTAAAAGTGACCATTCGTTTCAACAATTCATTATAAATAACATTAAAACAATGTTGAACAAAACATGTATCATGTGTTCGATCATCACTGATGTAGAAATGGTACTCCTTAATCACCTCACGATTATTTTCATCGATAGCAAGCTCTGCATGTCTATACAAAATATGCACAAATATAGATACTTGGTCAGAATGATAATACTCACTTTGTATCTCCTTTTGTGGACTAAACGTGTAATTCTCAGTGAAATCAACCACTGATAATATTGTTCCTTTTGGGAACACATCACGTGATTGCTTGAACTGTAAATCCTGCCATCGTGCTATATGACAATGCTTAATATATTTGTATATTTGCACCCTGAACTTCTCCATAAAAGATGTCACTAGAATCTCGTCATCAAGTAAAGTGATCTTTTTTGATGTTGTGCTTGAATCTGCAACAGGAGTGTAAGTAAAATTTTCATATCGCTTCCAATTCAGACTGAGATTTGACAGTCTGGGATCATTAGGATCAATGGGATACCTTGCATCGTAGAGTGCCAAATGAGAACATTCTACGCATTTTCTTCCACCAACACATTCTTTTTTATAAAATAATTCATTATTCTCTCGTGCAAATAATATCTTCGATAAAAATTCATGAACACTTGAAGGAGGGGGGTCATTTGACCAATATTTTATGCCAAAATTTACAAATGTCTCATAAAATAATTGGAATTTTACATGTTATCGACAACAACATGTGTCTCGAACAGTGATAGGCCTGACATACCATGGTTTAATCTTCACAAATGTGCTAAGGGAAATCTTCACATCAATATTACTCTCCATAAAGATCTGGAATAATTCTACTTGACTGGCCCGTGTTATATGTTTGGAATGAGATTCATAAACTCCCTTAGATATACGATATCACACATAATCCTTTTCATTTGGCGACACACGAGAATTCAAATCCCAAAACTCTTTTACCCTATCCCTCACACCATCAGGAAGTCTATCATGATATGGACGCCTGCAGATATTAGCCCAACATGCAAGTTCATCATTCTCATCTAATTGAATTCTAAATTTTGTATGCCTCCATAAACTTTTTTTTGATGTTTTAAACAATTTTGAAGTTGCTGACATCAACCGACTTGATGAAGTTCATTTCACGACTACACCTATTAAAAGTGCTCTACGAGAATTCTTTTCAACTTGAGATCGCTTTTTGGCTAGTGTGGCAAGCACCGACGTCACATTTTTTGATACCATTTCATTTGCTAAAACCTCTTTCTCACTTTCAATGCCCAATAATTCCACAACATTTTTGAGAGATTTGTGCTTTAAAAATCCACGTAACATCTGAGCTTGTGCTATGATAGACTTACCTTCAAAAATATGTTTCAATCCAAAATTTACTTTATCTTGAACTGTCCTTTCAGCCATTGGTGGTCCCAATTCTTCAATTTTAGTTGGATCCATATTTTCTAGAAACTTGTAGTTGTATACAACGTTCTTGGAACTTCCAATTAATTGCAGTGAAATTCGAGGTGTGGTAGTAACTTCTTGTGGTTCTGATGTTGTCCCTGCATAAAAAACAATATTAACTTCTAATTTGAAATTGACATATACATATTTTTAATTTTAAAACTATCTTGAACTACAATGTTTTCTTAAAAAAATAAAAAATTCAAATTGAAGAAACTATTGACTCACCAGTGAGATCGATATCAATATTCTCTTGGACATTTGTGTTTTCAATATTCTCGTTGACAAGTTCCTCAAATTTTCTCATTTCATCGTCATTGTCATGCACCTCTACATCTATTTCACGATGCTCTACCTCCACATTTATTTCATGGCTTAATATTTCCCTTTCCTCTCACCTTTTTTTTGTAATCTCTCATTTTTATCCACTGAATCAGTTCTTTTTCGATCATGCCATGATAGGCAATTAATTTGGTTTCCCATGTTCACAAAATTGGAAATCTAAAATCCAATTCTATTTGGACCAAATACCCAAAAAAACATAAAGACTTAAGATTAAGTACTTCATGCTTTCAATAAAAGAGAAAATTAAAAATAAATATTTAAAATCATAAAGACATTTTGTAAACATACTTCATGCCTTCATAGAGACATTTTGCAAAAATACTCCATGTCTTCATAGAGACATTTTGCAAAAATACTCCATATCTTTATAGAGACATTTTGCAAAAATACTTCATGCAACCATGCACCCAAAAAAACTTCAAAAAAAAAATTTGCACCCAGAAAAAATTTCGCAAAAAATTTCGCACCAAAAAAAAACTTAATTTTTTTTTTTTTTGCCAAAAAGAATTTTGCACATTGAAAATATTCACACCTTGACAGAAAAAGAATTTGGACCCTTGCACCTTCACAATTTTCAGACCCTCGCAACTTCACAATCTTCGTTGGTTTAGAATGGTGTGTGGAATTAATCTTTCAAACGAGAGTATTTATATACAACTCTCACCCGAAAGATTGCGTTGGCTTTGGATTAACATGTAGAGATTAAAAAAACTCTCGTTCGAGAGTATAATAAACTCTCGGACAAGAGTTGGCCTTGGCTAAAATCTCAGCTGAGAGTTGGCTTGGGTAAACTCTCGAGCACAAACTCTCGGCCGAGAGTTTTTTAAACTTTCAGCCGAGAGTTTAGACGCATGGTTAAACGTAACCTGTGGTGGTTTAAACTCTCGGTCAAGAGTTTTAAATTTCTCAGTCGAGAGTTTAATAAATATCTCGTCCGAGAAATTGTCTCAGTCGAGAGTTTCTGGTCAACGAAAAACCCAGAAAATTTTGCATTTTTCAAGAACTTGCAACTTTGGAGGGGCGGAACACCTACAATATATGTAGATTATGATGATATGGTTTATTTCCAAAAAATGAATAACCTTCCCTAAAAAAAGTTAGGGTTCAAAAAGTGACTATTTATTTTTGCCTCAAAATTTCAAATATATGCAGTTAGTAAACAACAAATTTACCCCTCTATATGTCAATATTTTTTATTTTTATTTATTTATTTATTTATATTTATTTATATTTTTTGTTTTTTTTATTTATTTTTTTTAAATACGAGTATGGAGGTAAGACAATTCTCTACAAATCTTGTTTTTATGTCAAAGCATAATTTGGATTAAAAATATGAGTTTATTGGAGTTGAAGTTGAAAAAACATAGATATTTACAATTTTCAACGTCAAAAAAGAGCAAAAAGTGTTTCCCAACTTCACATTTTCACCATTTAAATAAAAATTAATTTATTCTATTGTGTTCTCCATTGTCGCTATGAAATGTAACACCACTGATTAAATGTATGGATGATTAAATATTATAATGAAGAGATGTGAAATCTGATGATATGATATGAAAAATCAATCCAAACATCACATTCAAATGCACTAATAAAAATTTAATTGATATGAATAATGTTATAAGATATGTGTTGTCTTTTGATGAGTAATGAATTAAAAAAAATCACAATAATTATGATATGATATAACAAATTAATCCAAACATCACATTCAAATGCACTAATAAAAATTTAATTGATATGAATATTGTTATAAGATATGTGTCGACTTTTGATGAATAATGAATTTTAAAAAATCACAATAATTGCACTGTCACAGGTCGATGTTTCTAAAAATTGAAAAATGAACACTGGTGTGTGTCATTTAATGTGCACCAGTGCGTTTTTATTCTAATGCGCACCGGTGCGTTTCTACAACCTATGGGCATCGCACAAATACCAATACCAATTACAAGTCTCAGTGCGTTTGTGCAATACTGCGCACCGGTGCATTTATGGGAGACTTCTCACCGGTGCGTTTCTATGACCTATGGGCACCGCACTAATACCAATACCAATTAGAATGATTGGTGCGTTTGTATAATACTCCACACCGGTGTGTTGATATGACCTATGGGCACCGCACAAATCTCAGTACCAATTAGAATGATCGGTGTATTTGTGTGATATTGTGCGTTGATGCATTTGTATAATACTACGCACTGGTGCATTGATACGACTTATGGGCACCCCACAAAACCCAATACCAATTAGAATTGTCTGGGGCATTGTATTACCTACTGTGCATCCGGTGCAGTTGTAGACCTTAACGTCTCAGTGCATGCACCTTCGACCGACCCAGGGTGACTGTTTCGCTGACACACACTGGGACGTTGCTAAACACCCTGAGGTGTCCTATTTTTGTTTTATGTCCCAGTGCTTGTTTTCCGTCACTCTAAAACACATCAGTGCGTTGACACCTAATTAGTAGAACGATGACAAAAACATCCGTAATAACCTCTGGTCGACCAGGTTTTTTAGTCATGTTGAAATTCAGTTAGAAGCTCTGCCAAAACCTCTATTATCGAAAACGGATGTTGTAGAAAATATTTTTTTGAAAATTTTGGCCAATTTTATAACACTAAAAACCTCCTTTATAACCTCCGCTAGAGGGTATTTTCCTTGTAGTGTAATTATCATACTTTATGTTGATGATCTAATTTTGACAGGTGATGAGCATCTGATAAACTCATGCAAGGAGGATCTCGCAAGGGAGTTCAAAATGAAGGACATGGGACTCCTTCACTATTTCCTTGGTTTGGGAATATGGCTGCGAGATGGTGAACTTTTTTTTTCTCAAGGCAAGTATGTCAAAGAGATACTGGGTAAGTTTCACATGGAGAGTTGTAAACCCATGGATACTCCTCTTCCAGGAAATTGGAGGAAATATGATGCTACTTCTGGAGAAGTAGTGGATTCTATTGTCTACAGGCAGCTAGTAGGTCCACTGATGTACTTAGTGAACACCGGACCAGACATTTGCTACGCAGTTAACCAGTTGAGTCAAGTTATGGTTAAGCCAGCCAAGCTATTTTAGAAGGTGGGAAAGCATGTCTTGAGATATCTCAGGGGCACTACAGAGTATGGATTATGGCAAAGACGGAAAAAGGGAGTGAAGCTTCAAGGCTTCATGGATGCAGACTAGGCAGGCAGTCCATCAGACAGAAAGAGCACATCAGGAGGGATCTTCAGCATAGGATTGACAATAGTTTCTTGGTACAGCAAGAAGCAAAAATATGTGGCACTTAGTTCAGCCGAGGCATAGTACATGGCAGCAATTCAGGCTCCATGTGAGGCCATCTGGATCAGAAAGATCCTGGCTAGTTTGTTTGGTTCTCAGATGGATCTGACAGTGATATATTATGATAACCAGAGTTGCATTAAACTCTCAGTTAATCTGGTGTTTCATGATAGGCCCAAGCACATAGACATCTAGTAACACCATCTCAGAGATTGTGTTCAGAGGTGCATAATGTTACTTCAGTACATTCCCACGGAAGATTAGGATGCAAATATTCTAAAGAAGGCGCTCACTAGGAGAAAATTTGAATGCCATAGAGGAAAGATCGAGGTGGCAGATAATCCCTTTCTTATTGAGAGGGAGTGTTGAAGTCCAACAAGAAATTTCAGCACCAACACTAGTGTGGGGCTAATAGGTTCTAGCAGCACCTACACTAGTGTGGGCTAAATTTGGTGCCGTGTCTAATTTTAATTTTCCCTTAATTAAATTGGACAATAAAATGTAATCTTATCTCATAATAACTTGTAATAGTTAACTAAGTGTGATAAACTCAGTTAGCTCATGTATTTCAAGTTGAGAGTGGTTAGTGAGGCATGTAGGGTAATTCTATTAGTTATGGAGTTCGAATTACAGTTGGTGCATTAGTTTAATGCATGTGTAATGCATGTGTAATCAGTTAACTCAGTTAGGTGAGTTAGAGTTAGTTGAACTAGTTGTAACTATTTGTTGCACTAGTGAGAGATCAAGTGAATTAAATATCATTTAATTCACAATCAATGATATGCCATGCAATTGATTATTTACTAATAATAGCTGCATGCACGTCAGTTCTAGTAGAGACCCAGTAGAGACAAAGGTGAAATGGAGGTTAACTATAAATTGTGTGATTAGTAGGTTGCTTGCATGCAACCAGACATACATTGGATTGCCCATGATCCTTGTGCAGTTTAGGAAGGCCAAAATTCCTAAAGAATATGGATTGCATTCATTAGGAATTGCGCAAGCAAGGCAGGCTATTTAAAGGTTGATAATTGGCTAAGTGTTAGTAAGTTTTATCCACGAAAGTGTGAGACAGTTAGTAGAGTGCAGGAGACTCTTGTGAGAAGAGTGAATTGTAATTGTTTCATGATTCCATGGTTAATATAAAATAGAAGATAGAGGGGTTTTGAGCAACAATCTTTCCCCAAGAATTATCTGTGTTGTGGTTTGAATTGATTCTTTATTTGCTTCATATGATTGGTGATTGTGTTTAATTTCTGCAATTGATTTGTAGAAGCGATTCAATATCTAGCTTTATTACATTGCTAGATCGGATTGAATATGTTTGTATAATTTCTACAATATGAATTCGAAAATGTCAAACTCATATGCCATTAGATAGAGGTTTCCTTCATGAATTCAACATGATTAGATTTGCCACCTAAGGACAAATTTTTCCCTAAGTCTACTAGGTTACAAAATGGTGTTGCAGAGGAATCTGCAGAAGGGGTGCTAAAATTGTGGTTTTTAGGACCTCAAAAGCTCAATCGAGCACTTAAAATTATCGATTTAGTGCTTAAATTTTAAATTAAAATAGCAATTAAGGGTTTCCTAAAACCTCGATCGAGCCATTTACGTGGTTGATCAAGGGCTCGATCAAGCCTCTGTAAAAGTAAACTTTTCAAATCCTTATGTGAATCCCATAATCCCATAATTTAGGTTTTAGAGTCAAGAAATATCTAAAATTTAATCCATCAATAATTTAACTAAGTTGATACGATATTATTTTACTAAAAATGAAAATTCAACTAGATCTAGGTTTCTCTAAATTTAGGCTTTTGTGATCCATATTGTGTATATTGAAAATTATTCGGTAAAAATCACATGAGAATTTATGATGATTTAGGTCATGAACAACATTAGAAAATTAATATGTTATTTCTTCGAGAGGCGCATTCTACAACCCAGTATGGGGGCAATCTGTAAGTATGTCTATTTGTATGTGCTCAAAATATACCTTATCATATACCTTGACTTTGAATGTATTATAAATTTACCTTCTACAAAAGTTTTTACCACATTAAAATTCCAAATTAAAATTAAAGTTTTTACCACATTAAATTTTCAGATTTTATTATAATTTTTTTTTATCATGTCATGTAAAAACCTAATTAAATCTAATATTATTATTATTAATGTTAAAAAATTTATATATTAATATATTATAATTTTAATATTATTAAATTTATTAATTTTGGATCAATATAATATTAACTTTAATATATATATATATATTAGGATGTATATTAGCTCCAATAAATATATGGGAGGGAAGAACAAAGACCTAGAGTGATAGATGTGGAGACATATAGGGAATCACAAAGAAGAGATGGAGATAAAGTGAGGGAGAGAGAAGAGGGGGAGTGAAGAAAGAGAGGAGAGGCGGGAGGGGTGTAATAGAGAGGGAGAGAGAGATAGAATCAGAGGAAAATATAGGGAGGGAAGAAGAAAGACATATAAAGAGAGAAAGGTGGAGAGAGAGATGGAGTTAGAGGAAAATATATGGAGAGAAGAAGAAAAACATATATAGAGAGAAAGGTGGAGATAGAGAGGGAGTGACGAGGTAGAATGGAGAGAGAGTGTGTATGTCTGTGGGTGAGATATAAAGACAAAGAAGGAGATATGGAGAGAATGGGGAGAGAGAATGAGAGATGGAGGGAGATAGTGATAGAGTTGGAGGACAAAGAGAGAGAGAGAGAGAGAGATGAACGTGGGAGAGAAAGGGGGAGATATGAAGGAAGAGATAAAGGACTTGAGAGGAAGGGAGAGAGAGGTAGGTAAGAAGAAAGAGAGAGAGAGAGAGAGAGAGAGAGAAGGGAGATGGCCAAGAGAGAGGGAGAGAGGAGAGTAGGAGGGAACATAGATAGAAGGGGAGACATAGAGAGAGAGAGAGAGAGAATGTGTGTGTTTGCGGGGGTGATATAGAGATATGAATAAGGAGAGACACGGGGAGATAAAGATATATATGGAAGGGAGAGAGAGGGAAGAAGAGAGAGATAGAGAGAGGGAGGGACGAAGAGATAGATAGATATGAAGAGGAAGAGCGTGTATGTTTCGGGGGGTGAGATAGAGAGGCAAAGAAGGAGAGATGGAGGAAGATATAGATATAGATGGACATGGAAAAAAAGGGAAAAATATTGCTTGCACTAGATGCATTGATTTTAGTGTAGATGTTGATTTTTAATCCTATTTGATTTCTTGCACTAGATGAATTGATTTCCATGTAGATGTTGATTTACAATTCTATTTGATTTCTTGAATTAGATGCATTGATTTCATTAGAGATGATAATTTCATATTTTGTTTGATTGCTTCCATTGTATGCATTGATTTCAGTGTAGATGTTGATTCCTAATTCTATTTGATTGCTAGCACATATGCATTGATTTTAGTGTAAATGTTGATTTCTAAGGGACCTATTTTTATTGTTTCCATTAGATGCATTGATTTCAGTATAGTTGTTGATTTATATTCCTACTTGATTGTTTGCATTAGATGCATTGATTTAAGTGATGATATTGATTTGTAATTTGATTTAACTAAAGGTATGGCATACATTAATTTAAAGGTAATTATATTAACATTGTGCATTGATTTTAGTGTAAGCACAAAATATTATTGACGACGTGCATTGATTTCTATGTTACAATAATTCAACCATAAATAAAATACTTGAATTTTCATCTCAAATAAAATGTTCACTTAATAGAAATGTTTGCTTCTTAAAACTGTAAACTATTTGTAATTAACTACATTCTTACTATTCTTATTTTCCATACTTCATATTGGATTGTAAAAGGTGAAATACACACACACACACACACACACACACACATCATGTTATGACTAAGCTCTTGTAAATAACCTCAAATGAAATAAAATCGAATAAAACTTATTTGTAACTTTTACATCTCCACATCTTTTAAAATGGAATAAAACTAATTTCAATCATATTTGACTTTTTTTAAAATTGAATAAAACTTATTTCAATCATATTTGAGTTTTTTAAAATTGAATAAAACTTATTTCAATCATAAATAATTGATTGAAATAGTTGGATAACAAAGTAAATTTAAGAAAGTTGATAGCATTATATAAAATTATAGAAATGTTATCATATATCATTTTTTGACCTATATTAAATTCCAATATTATTGACTTATATCATGTTATCATTAATTTCTTGTAGATAATCTAAAAAACAATAATATTGAATAAAATTTATTTGTTGTTTACATGCTATCTTTTAAAATTTAATAAAACTTATTTCAATCCTATTTGTATTTTTTAATCGAACCTTGACATGAGAAATTGATTAAATACTTAAACAAGTTGACCATGCAATGGTATATGGGTGGGTCACCAAAAATTTCATATATTTTATTATAGTATGGATGAATTTAGAATTCAAATAAATTATTTTTAAATTTGAATTGTAATAACATACATGTTGATAGTACCAAAAGACACTTTCTACAAGCCAATATGAAGCATATTTATAATTCTTCTCATGATCAATATTAAATTGATACATGGATGACATTGAGTCCTTCAGGTTAGATGAGGAGGAGATTGAAGAAAATGAAGGTCGGGTGAGGAGGAGATTGAAGAAGATGAAGAGGTAGCAATGCCGGAGAAGGAGACGACTTCGGTAGACCCTGGGGGACCCAACGTTACCTCAAATTCTCAAAAACGAACTCATGAGTCTGCCTCCTCTGATTTGGATAAGGAGACTCCTCCTGTGGTCAACAACAATCTTCAGGTGGCTTACCCACCCGCCCCATAATGGTTGGGTTAAAGTTACCAAAAAGAAAGGAAAGAAATGTCGTATTGAGGATTATATCCATTTTGGGTAGATTCTTGTGCCTGTCTCTCTTGGTCCCCTTGTTTCTCTTCTTGATACTCTATGTTCTCTCTTGGCTATGTTTTGGGACTGAGGTTGATAACTGATCATTTCTGGCTCTCTACTTTTCATCCCCTCATATTTGTAACTCCATTTTGTACTATATGCTTTTAATAGAATCAGTCTTATTCATAATATATATATATATATAATTGATACATGATATATTTTAGTTGCTTTTATGTATCGAAGTGACTTGCATTATAGTAAGATTGTACTTATATCATATTATGACTAAGCTCTTGTAAATGACCTTAAAAGAAATAAAATTGAATAAAACTATTTGTTGTTTACAAGACATTTTTTAAAATTGAATAAAATTTATTTCAATCCTATTTGTGTTTTTTTAATTCAACCATCATATATTTTAGTTCATTTTTAGTATCAAAGTGACTTGCATCATAAATCAAGGTTGTACTCATTTTCTTTGTCTATGAAACTAGAAATCAAAATTGCTATATTTTTTAATAAAAGTTATAATATATTGATTTTTTTTTAAACTAGTGAAATTATTTGAACAGATCCATAAACTTCAAAAATTAATGAACATCCATAAAACAAGATTAATAAAAATCCATAAACTAAAATAATGAATGTATCAATAAACTGCCCATATGAAAATATATACAAATTACAAATGTTACATGAACGACCATAAACTGAAATAATAAGCATCCATAAACTGAAATAACGTTCATGTACATCCATAAACTGTCCATGTATGAAAATATAAAAAGTTTGTATCACATGTGAATGTGTACTATGAAATGGGCCTAAAAATATACAAACTATCCACTCTAAGTACCACCAAAACTCCTATCACTAGTACATTTGGGGGAAATTCCGACACTTGGTTCCGACGCTTTTGACCAAATGTCGGAAATTTCCCCAAATCTTTTCAATCCCGCCCGAAACCGTCGCTATACCAACGTTTAGAGAAAAGTGTCGCAATGCCGACACTTAGACAAAGTGTCACAATTGCGACGTTTGGAGGAAGACGTCGCAATTGCGACACTATGCCCCAAAGTGTCGCTATTGCGATAGCTGCCTCCAAACGTCACAAGTGCGACACAATGTCTAAGTGTCGCAATTGCGACGTTTGGAGGCATCCTTCGCAATAGCAACGTTTTGTCCGCCGTCGATATAACGACACTTATATGCGTGCTACATAAAAATACGACACTTATATGCGCGCTACACAAAAATGATTTTATTAAAAACTACATTAATGTCTTATATCACGTGCGCATTCACCCTCCGCTCTTGTAGAACAGCATTCGCCCTCAGCATTCGACCTCAGCTCTTGCAGAGCAGCATTTTCCCTCAGCATTCACGCTTAGCTCTTGCAGAATAGCATTCGCCCTCAGCTCTTGCAGAACAGAATTCGCCCTCAGCTCTTGCAGAACAGCATTCGCCCTCAACTCTTGCGGAACAGCATTCGCCCTCAGCTCTTGCAGAACAACATTTTCCCTCGGCATTCGCCCTCAGCTCTTACAAAACAGCATTCACCCTGAGCTCTTGCAGAACATCATTCGCCCTGCATTCGCCCTCAACGTTCGCCCTCAGCTCTTGCAGAACAGCATTCGCCCTCAGCTCTTACAAAATGGTAAGTTCTTACTGCAGGCCCTTCCTCCTATATTAGGGTTGACTCTATTTGGGTTTTTTTGGTCAATTCCATTGGATTGTGTTAGGTTGTAGGGTTCTCTCTAGATGTCTTCCAATGTTCTTTTGGATGAGTTTCAAAGAGGATGTGTAAGATGTGTTTGTGCTTGCATGAATTTGACTCCACCAGTTTCATGAAGTTTAAGCTATGGATTTTAGTTCCACAAACTCATCCATCTCAACACCCAGTAACGAATTTCCCTTGGTCTGATCTATATTGAAGGTGAAGTGCAAAGTGGTAGAGAATGGGAGATCGAAAGTCATCAACTTTATCACAAGGGTAGTACTCTAGATCGAAAGTGATGAGCTTTAGTTCTCCAGATTTGGGGATTTTCTGATGACATACCAAAGGTCACATCCATACAACCATATCAAGGTCAATGTTGAGATCATTCTCATATAGATATGGGTCACTGATATATAGGGTTAATATCATCATCACTATCCATGGAAACCGAATGGTTACAAAATCTGTGATTGTGGTTGGCTCATTTATAATTATTACCCATTTACAGTAGAGCATAAAAACACTAAATATGGCTCGAGCAGAGCCTTTACAACAGGAAATGGAATTGCAGCTGCTTCATCAATAACCAATAGCTCCACTTGAGAAAACTTTTCATAATCTTGGGGCTGGATATACTGCAGAGAAAACAATTGTAGTTATCATTCGTGCTCCAATATATTAATATACTTTTTACATTGAACTGAAGAAAGGGAAACAAGCAAATGCTAGCCATCATACAATGCTTTGACACAAGAGTTTTGAGTGACATACTTGAAAAAAAGAACTCATCCACTGATATTTATAATCATTTGAGTTATTCAAGTTAAATACAATGTCAAGAATCAAG